>JANDJZ010001777.1:0-15569 GCA_027943245.1 Acanthamoeba sp. SK_2022b
TACACCATTAGCAGAGAAACCTGAGATGCTCTGCGACTGAGGCAATGGAATATCGGTCCCACCGAGAACCACAGCTATTACAGAACCGCTAGTGTTGTGAGCAGCCATCGAGGTGGCGGTAGTTCCTCCAGCCCCTGCTGGTCCAGTGGGGCCTGTGGGACCAGGCAAGCCAATATCACCCTGTGCCCCCGTCGGACCTTGAAGGCCCGTGGCACCAATGGGGCCTTGAGCGCCTGTCTGGCCCGCTGGGCCTTGAATGCCAATCGGACCTGTGGGTCCCGCCGGTCCTGCCTGGCCGGTGGCTCCGGTCGCGCCCGCCGGTCCTGTGGCACCAGTCGCTCCGGTTGCTCCCGTTGGACCCGGGTTCCCCACAATCGCGCCTGCTGCGCACTTGCCCAGCCGCCCCGTCGCGTCGTCATAGCAGGCCACGCTGCCAGCCTCCGTTGTATTGGACAGGTTGGGCAGATATACATCGCCTGTTTCCATCACCCGGAGCCGCTCTGCATTACCTGCATTGTTCTTGATGACGAATCCACCATTGGCCGGTGGTGTGATGGTGATGTCGGCGCCGCCAGGAGCCGCCACTGCAGCACCGCTCAAGACGATGGCCGCGGCGAAAGAGACAGAGCGCAGCGTGAATTTCATGGTTTTCATGGTCTGAATGTGTAGTGGCTAACCTTGTGCAGTGCGGCGCTGACGCCAAAGCGCCAGTCCCATGAGCACAGAGAGAAGGACCAACCCATACTCGCTCAGTGTGGGAATGGCCGCAGCCGATGGGCCGGGACCTGCACCGATCTGCACAGTGGGCGGAACCGTCGCATTGGTGCGTACCACCGTCGCACCGGGCCCCAGGTTGATGACCGCAGTGCCGCTGGCAGCCTGCAGCACCACAGGCTGACCAGGCACTCCCTCGACGGTCAGCGTCCCGAGCACGGTGATATTTGCCCCGACAGGCAGCACAAAGGTGCGGCCCATGCTGCTCCTGATGGTCAGGTTCTGCACGACCAGGGTGCCGCTGAGCTGGCTGGTGTTGCCCGGATCGCAGCCGTCGCGCAGCTCGATCGTGTTGTTGCCGGCATTCAGTGATCCGTTGATCTGCAGGTCACCACCCACCGACAGCGTTCCGCCACTGTTGGTGATGGCGGCGGTACTTGCGAACGTAGCCGAAGAATCGACGGTCAGCGCGCCTCCCAGGTCCAGGGTTCCTTGCATGTCCAGCGCAGAGCAGGACAGGTCCACGGCCCCGCCCGGCGGGACAACCAGAGAGCTGCCCGGTGGATAGGACCACTGGGCCGCTGCGTTGGAGGACAGCATGAGGGCCAAGCCTGCTCCACCCAGACATCGCCAAAGGGAAAACTTCATCAGACAAGTTCCGTTGAACCTGAGCGCAAGGTGCGCACAAGTGAAATGATTGAAAGTGTCAATTATTGTCAACAGAAACAAAAAGTTAATGATTGAGTTTTTCAACCAAGAAAACATTCGCGTTTGGCGCAAGAATCCGCAGCATTAATTCCAGCGGACGGGCTCTGCCGTTCCCGATTCCGGAGGCGCATCGCTAATCCATCTTCTGATTCACGGTCTCACTTGATCGCGTTTAGCAGGGCCATCGCCGCCGCCCATCATGAAGTACATCGATGGAGATAACGCCAAGCTCGAACAGGTCAATGCCGCCATCGGCGGCGCTTTAGGGGAGGGGGGCTGCGGTATGCATTAACTCGCGGACGGAACTCCGTCGAGGCTGTCGCATCCCGTACGATCATATGGTCGCTTGTGAAACAGGTGCGGGTGGGTCTGGTACCAATCTTTCATGGCCTGCATCGGCGTACTGCTCTTGAGCGCTGACTGCGGCAACTGGTGGTTGTACAAGGCCACATAGCGCAGCAAGGTCTCCTCCATGTCCTCGCGGCTGTTGAACCGGTGGGTCTTCAGAACGTCCGCAATGCGTCCATTGAACCGCTCCACCATGCCGTTGGTTCTGGGCGTCCTGGGCTTGGTCAATCGGTGCTCTATGCCCAACTCCCGGCACAGTTGATCGAATTCATGGTTGCCGCTGGGTTCGCGTTCCTTGCTGGCAAACAGACGGTCCGTGAACTCTTTGCCGTTGTCGGTCAACAGCTTGTTGATCCTGATCGGACAGGCCTTGTGCAACGCCTTGAGGAAGGCCTGTGCACTGGCGGCGGTCTTGTTGGACTTGAGCTGCACAAACACCCAACGCGTGGCCCTGTCGATGGCCACGAATAGGTAGCGCCGGCTGCTCTCATCCTGCATCTGGGGCAGGTACTTCACGTCCATGTGCACGTAGCCTGGCTCGTAGCTCTTGAAGGCCTTGTGGGCTACCGCAGGCTCCTGGGGCTTGAGGGCGTTGAGGTTGCCCGCTCCATGGCGGCGCAAGCACCTGTCCAGCCCGGAGCGCGAGACATGGGGACAGATGAACTCCCGTGTCACGGCCAGCAGGTCATCCAAAGGTAGCAGCAAGGTACGGCGCAAGTGAACCACCACGGTCTCTTGCGCAGGCGTGAGCACCGTCTGCAGGCGATGGGCCGTGTGCGAGCGGTCTGCAAAGACATCGCGCTTCTTCCACTTGTAGACCGTCTGCTCAGTGATCCCAAAGCGCTGGGCCAGGATGCTGGCTGGTTCATCGCTGGCTGCGATCTCGGCACGCACGGCGGGCGTGGTGCGGGCGTTCTTGTGCAGGGCTATCAACATGGCTTCACTCCCTGGGTGGATTGCAAGGACTCTATCAACTCCTTTAGAACGGCTCGGGCCATGAAGAGTGGATAGCGTTTAGAGTCTATGCAATCGTCCGGGATGCGACACATAACTGCTCTGCGGGGGCCTGTGACGAAGTGGTGTTAGCCACTCTTAGCACGACGTGCTGATGCCCGCGAACTGAGGCTTCACATGGTCGGCTGATAGCAGTGTGCTTTCGCCTACAAGAGAGGCCTCTCAGCAAACCTACTTTGTCGCGGCCAGTTGGCTGATTCTCTGCATTGCGTTGTAGATTTCGCCAGCCATATACGAAGAAATCACTTCACTGCTAACGCCAGGAACGAGGGCAGCGCTTCCCTTCTCAGCGGAAGCGCTCCAATGCAGATTAAACAAAAGCTCCTTCATATCGGCAGACTCCATTACATCAGACATCAGCCCGTGAAATTCCGTAATGATCTCCATACGTTTCTCGCCATCCTTCGCCAGCTTGCAAAGCTGCTGAAACCAAGATGCTCCACGCAGGTATTCTAGGAATTCAAGTACTTCAGGTTGATATACACCCTCCTGCCCATCAACCAAGAACTCTTTCCCTGGCGCAAAAGTATCACGATAACGGAGAAGCTCCTGTAGCTCATCAGCATTGATGTCAAAATCCAGCGCTGCCAACTTCTTGCGCGGCACTTTTAGCCAGCGCAGTTTCATTTCATGTACATCGCTCGTAATGCGCTGCGGAACCTGGCTCACACCCTTCTCATACATCTGGATATCCTGAACAAGGAGAGGACGTTTCCCGATCAGGGAGGTTTTTGCCTCCTCACAAGCCCGGATGATCCAGTAAGATTGATCCTTGTCTTTGGCACTGAAGCTCGTGGAACTCCGGGCAATGAACTGAATATTTTCTGCCATTTCCCAAGCCACCACTGCCCAATAGCGGTGATCTGTCAGCTTCTCTCGGGAAGGCGATTCGTCATGAATATACTCATTCCATGGACCGCTGGGCACAGTTCCGATGGCGGCAACCACTGCGGTCTTTTCATGGGTTCCCAACCATCCATAGCCATGAGCCTTGCCCCCTTCGAAAACACATAGAGCGTAGTCTTTACTGCTCTCCTCTGATTCAAAACGGACGAAGCTTCCATCTCGCACAAAAGAAGCCAGCGCCTCAAACTGTTCGGATACCTGTTTGGTTATTTTATCAACATCAATCTCATCAATTATTAGCAGAGTTTTTTGATATTTTCCATGCCAGCCAATAGCTGCCATTGCGGCATCCAACGGCATATCCTCGGCAATCCATCCCTTGTCCTGCAGAAGCTTGGAAATCTCCTTGCCTTGCTTCTTGGCAATCTTGATGTTGATTTCAGTCTGACGAAAAGCGATACCCATTGCCAATTTCCTCTGAATATTTATCGCAAGCCTTGACACAGCTTCAGGCGCACGCATGAAACGCCCTCCCAGGCGCATGCGTTCAAGTTACGAACGCAGCTTCCCGCAGACGGAATATAGCCTCAGAGCACCCTCCGGAAGTTGACGCTTTGTCCAGTCATCACCACCTGCGGATCTATTCTCAAGCGAAGCCTGCCATTCAGAAACGATCATTCCTCGGGCGCCGAAGAGTTCGAATAATGGCTCTCAGTCCTGCCGTATTTCTTGGCCGTCGCAGTGAGCGCACAAGGGCCGTGGGCCGCTCGGACGCCCTGCGTTCCGCGCAGACCTCGCTGCGTACCGCCTCCTTGCGTACCGACTGCTCGGCCTTGTCATGGATGCGCTCCGACAGCACCCAGCTCCAGTCATCACTCTCAGCGCCTTGCGGATCGCCCCCCCTGGCTGATGTCCTGCTCTGCTGCGATCTGCCTCAGGCCCTTGATGCCGGCCCTGTAGTCCAGCTCGATGCGTTCCCACTGCGGAAACTGCTTGTATTCCGTGCTCATCCCCCGAAGCTGGCAGGCTTGGGACGACCGCCGCAGGACCAGGCCGCCTAGCCGGAGTAACTACCAAGTTTCAGTGATAGACACAATATACACAAATTCATACAATTTGCAGCGCGTTTGGTCATCAAACAAAAGTTCAGCAAACAGAGCTAGAGAGATTGCGCCGATCTCCAAAGTAAGGGAACAACATGTCTTCTGGGGTTTTCCGCACATGGGTGCTAGGCGGCATCTTTGCTCTTGTCACCTACACCGGCTCTGCAAGCGCACAGCTGATCTTGTCCGCGTCCCACACCGATGCCTCTTGTAACGGGGCAAACAACGGCACGGCCACCGCCCAAATCACCCAGAACGGTGTTGCGCCCTTCAGCTACTCATGGAGCCCCTCTGGAGGCACAAACGCTACCGCAACAGGGCTCACAGCAGGCACCTATACAGTTACGGTTACTGACAATAACGGCCTACAAGGAACAGCGTCTACTACCGTTGGACAGCCTGAAACATTGTCAGGCACACAGTCGCAGATCAATCCCGTTGGAGGCAACAACGGTAGCGCAACAGTTGTCGCGACAGGGGGGACTCCTGGCTACACTTACTCATGGACCCCCTCCGGTGGCGCAGCGGCAACCGCGACAGGACTGGCTCCCGGTCAATATTCGGTGACCATCACAGACTCCAAAGCCTGCCAAACCACGCTGAGCTACACGCTTGTAGCTCCTGCCGCCTCAGTGCAATCAGTAAGCGTCCCCCCCGACGGAACCTATAGTGCTGGACAGAACCTGCAGTTCACTGTGACCTACAGCGCTCCCGTGACCGTCACAGCTGGCGGCACGCCCTCAATTCCTTTGACGATTGGTTCAACTCTGCGGCAAGCGAACTTCGTCGGTGGCAGCAACAGCTCCGCCCTGACCTTCATATATACCGTGCAGCCAGGTGATGTTGACGCAAATGGAGTGTCGTTAGGAACCGCTATCGATCTCAACGGGAGCACGATGACGAGCGGAGGCACAAACGTTGTGCTGAATTTGGCGAACGTAGGCGCCACGACCGGCGTACTGGTGAATGGACAGCAAAACCAGAACATCACGTTCCCAAACCCCGGCGACCAAACTTTCGGCACAACGCCAACACTGACCGCGACGGCCAGCTCCAGCCTGCCGGTGGCCTTCAGCGCAAACACAACTGCGGTATGCACGGTCACCACGGGCGGCACGCTGACTTTTGTGAACACAGGCTCTTGCACCGTTGATGCGAACCAAAGTGGTAACGCAAGCTACCTGCCTGCATCACAGGTGTCTCAAACCTTCATGGTGAATGCAGCGGCACCCGGAGCCCCCACCATCGGCAACATCGCTGCAGACGACGGGCAGGCTACGGTAACCTTCACTGCACCTGCTTCCAATGGCGGCGCGCCCATCACAGGCTATACCGTGATCGGGACCCCCGTGGCCGTGCCCGGTGCGCCTGGTGTGATCACTCAGCAAGGAACGACATCCCCCATTGTCGTGGCTGGCCTGAGCAATGGCTTCACCTATAACTTCACGGTCGCAGCCTCCAACGGGACAACCGGTGCAGCCTCTGCAAGCACACAAGCCACGCCACGCAAACTGCAACTGGTGAGCGCGCCCGGCAGCGTGCCTAGCATGACCGGCATACCGTCTGCCACGATGTCCGGCGGCGGCACCACTTGCACGCTGCAACCTGGCGGCGGCTTCGGACCTGTGACCTCCACCCCACCGAACCTGCAAGCGCCCAGCGGACAGTTCGCTTTCAGCGCCGAAAACTGCACCGGATCTGTGACGATGACTCTCACCTATCCCAGCGCTCTCCCCGAAGGCGTGCAGTTCCGCAAGCCCGATGGTGTCGGCGGCTGGTTTAACCCTGCGACCGCGCTGAACGTGATCGTGGACAGCGCGCGCACCACGGTGACCTACACCATCACGGACAACGGCCCTGGTGACACCAACCCTGCCGTGGGCGTGATCGCCGATCCGCTCGTGCCCGTGCTGGCAGCAGCCCCAGCAGGAGGCGCGGCAGCCGTTCCCACGCTCAGCGAATGGGGCGCCATCCTGATGTCTGCCCTGCTGGCAATATTCGGCCTGCGCCGCATGCGCCGCCAGCGCTGATGCAGGCCTGACCTGAAAAAGCAAGGCCCGCAACTGTGAACTGCACCCCAAAAGTTGGACACCAGTCCAACCTATGGGGTGTTTTTCATGGCGAAGCACGATGAGCGCTTGAAGCTCGAAGTTGTTCAGAAATATTTATCGGGGTCGGCCGGTCACAGGACGCTGGCGCAGCAGTACGGTGTGAGCCGCTCCTGCCTGCGCGGATGGGTCAACGCCTACCGGGAGCACGGCGAGAGCGCGTTGCGCAAGAAGCGCAGCGAGTACAGCGCGCAGTTCAAGATCTCGGTGCTGCAACGCATGAAGCAGCAGGGGTTATCGCAAACGCAAGTGGCCGCGTTGTTCGATTTGCGTGGCGGATCAGGTGTCGTATCGAAGTGGCTGAGCCAGTATCATGAAGGTGGTCCCGAGGCACTCAAACCCAAGCCTCGGGGCCGTCCGAAGAAGATGCCGACTCCCAAGCCCCCCAAGAACCTGCCGCCGCAGGCTGACGATGCCAGCGCACTGGAGACGCTGCGCAAAGAAAACGAGTATCTGCGTGCGGAGGTGGCCTACCTAAAAAAAGTGCAGGCCTTGGTTCGGGAAGGCCGGCAAGCTGCGCCCAAAAAGCGCAAGCCGTCCTCGAGCTGAGGCCAGAGCATTCGTTGCGCGCACTGCTGAGTGCGGCAATCCTGTCGCGCAGCACGTTCTACTACCAGGCCAAGGTGCTGCGGTCTGGCGACAGATACGCCAGCTTGAAGACAAGCATCAGGGCAATCTATGAGAGCCACAAAGGCCGCTACGGCTATCGGCGCATCACTGCCCAGCTTCGTCAAGCAGGCCAGGCTGTGAACCACAAGACCGTGCAGCGGCTGATGAACAGCCTTGCCCTGAAGTCACTGGTTCGGCCAAAGAAGTACCGTTCCTACCGAGGCGAGTGCGCCTCATCGCCCAACTTGCTCGATCGCCAGTTCGGTGCAGGGCGACCGAACGAGAAGTGGGTGACCGATGTGACCGAATTCAATGTCCGAGGCAACAAGCTGTACCTGTCGCCGATCATGGACCTCTACAACGGGGAGATCGTGGCCTACGAGATGCAGGAGCGCCCTGTGTACTCGCTCGTAGGGAACATGCTCAGGAAGGCGTTGCGCAAACTGAAGACCCACGGCGATGCGCCACTCTTGCACTCCGACCAGGGGTGGCAGTACCAAATGTCCCACTATCGAGAGCAGCTCCACGAGCACGGCTTGACGCAAAGCATGTCCCGCAAAGGCAACTGCCTGGACAACGCGGCCATGGAAAGCTTCTTCGGCACGCTGAAATCGGAATTCTTCTACCTGAACAAGTTCGCAAGCGTTCAGGAGTTGCAGCGCGGCCTGCGCCGCTACATTCATTACTACAACCACCAACGCATCAAGCTCAAACTAAAAGGCCTGAGCCCGGTGCAGTACCGAACTCAGGCCTTGAGCCGCTAGCTTCCAACCGTCCAACTTCTTGGGGTCAGTTCACTGCGGGCCTTTCCTTTGTCCGGGCATCTACAGGCGGCGCGCGGCGATCAGCAGGCGCTCGGCCAGCGTGGGCTTTGCAGCCAATCGTCCTGCCGTTCCCAATACACCGTCGCGGCCCGTGGCTGCGCGCGCTATCAGTGCCGTGCCCAGCGCACCACTCACAAGGCGGCCCATGCCACTTTCCGCGCGCCGGGCATGGCGCAGCGCCAAGAGGCCGGCACCGAGCACAAGCCAATGCTCTCCCGTGAATCCCTTGCGAGAGTCATCCCACTTGCGCAGGTCCTGGATCTTTTCTGAAATCGCCATTCATTGCTCCTGTTGCTTCAGAGCTGTCATGGTGTGCCAGCAACAGGCTGCAGGCTGTCGGTCCCTGGGCAAGATTCCGGTGGCGAGAGTCCTACGGACGCGCAGCGAGGACCGGCTCCAGCAATCCCGCTTGATGCGCTCCCACTGCGGCGCCTGCATGTGTTCCTTGCTCATCCTGCCGAAGGTGGCAGGCTTGGTAGGCACGACGTCGAGATTTACGCCAAGTGACCATCCGTGTTTCCACGTATATCCAGATATTACTCTTGCCAAGCGTGATTTTGATAATAAATTATCAAAATCAATTACTTTGTCAAATTTTGCATCAATTGAAATATCGAGCGGCTTTCATAATAACATTTCATGCTCAAGAATTGGCATGGTGGCGCCAATAATAAATCACAGCACAGCGAGGCATAAAATGATCGAAGGCGGATGGTGGAAAGCCTATACAAAAAATGGCCGGTATATAGGAATAATCGAAGGAGATGAATTCATAGTCGGAAAAACGAGGATTTTATACAGAATAAGCAAAAACAAGCTGTATTCAACAGAAGTACCGCCTTCACTTATAGCTGACATATCAGAAAAACAAGCAATTACAACCAATGGAGAAATTCTACTCAAATTCTCAAAAACAACCAGAGAGCGAAGGCTATAAAAAACTGGACCAAGTCCAGACCAAAATAATTACTCAATCCAATCAAACAGCCGTCGCTACAGCACGAATTGGAAACTTTCGACCAAGATCAACACGCAATTGCATTCTGCGTATCAACTCTGGCGTCAAAACTCGACCTGCTGTAAGCAAGACCAAGCCTTCCCTCGATACGAAGTCTTGAGCCAAAATCATCCCTGGCCTCAGTTCCGAACAGGGGACATTAATTGGAGCCGGGTCGGGAGCAGGGGCCGCCTGAATCACAATTTGCAAGAAAGCATCCACAACCTCTGGATCAAATTGTGCTCCTCTACTATGCGAAATGAGCGTTCTTGCCTCTGCGCAAGTTAGCGGCTTACTGCTCAAATGCCCCACCATCAGGTCATCGTAAAAATCAGCAACCGCAATTATGCGAGCACCTATTGGAGTATCCTTCCCCTTTAGGCCATCAGGGTAACCTGCTCCATCGAATCGCTCATGGTGAGACCTGACGAGAGTAGCGACAAGATGCGCATCATCTATCGACAGAAGCAGTTGCTCTCCCAAACTGCTATGGTTTCTATACTTATCCAGTTCCTCATGACTTAAACTTGGGACGGGCTTGCTTAACATCCCATCGGGAAGAGTAATATGAGCGATATCATGAATGAGCGCAGCGACAAAAGCATTCTGCTGCTCTGCTTCACTTAGCTGCATAATACTTGCGGTTCGGCGGGTTAGATCCGCAACGCGTCTTGAATGTCCGGCAAGTATCCCCCCTCGCCACTCAAGCAGATTTGAAAACATTCGGATCGATGCGACGAAGCTTTTTTTAAGTTTCCTATGTGCCTCCAACAATTCGTCGTCATGCTCATGGGCAGTCAGCTCAACAGTTGCATTTAGTTCTGCCAACTCCTTCGTCAGCGCGCTCTATTTTTTTGCTCTAGCCGAATATTCTCATAGCGTGTAATTTTTTGATCATTCAGTTGCTCAATGACAGCCAAAAATTGCTCACTATTCCAAGGTTTGACTATGTGACGGTGCAAGCCCAGCAACCGACCAAGGCCTTTCGTAATTGCCACGGGACTGCATTCCGAAAGAAAAATCACGAACAGATCAGGGGACTGCCCAACGAGATTTTCCAGCCACTGCCCACCATCACTTGTCAATTACACGCGTATTGCATATCAACAAGTCAATTCGTCCACCAGCAAACTCAGCCAACGCTTCCGGCGCACTTGCCGCCATTCGCGTATCATATCCAGCCTGACCGAGCAACAGGCCCAACCCTGAAAAATCTTCCACCTCGCAATCAACCATCAATGCTTGCAACCGCGATTGCGGCGCGAGTGATTCTTGCCTCTCTCTAACATTCATTTGGCGTGCCTCCATTTGTCTTATTCGATGCATGGCCTCGCCAATATGCCATCGAAAAGCAATGTGCAGATAGAAATTCTTTACCAACACCAAATGAATGAAGATCAAATTTATCCGCTTCTCGCCACTCACTTACATCTAGCTACCATTACCCCAGTTTCGCGCAATGGATGAAATTTGCTCCAGGAAGAGCTCTCACTTGGATTCAAGGCAGTCTTGTCGGCCACGCTTGAAGCCCGGCCGCGTAGGCGGGCACCCGCGTGCGCAGCAGCTTGAGCCTGGCGCGGTCCAGCACCTGCAGCGGCGCATCAATGCCGCGCGCGGCCGAAGCATGCAGGAAGACCTGGCGCAGCCACACCATGTCATTGAGCACGGCGGCGGGCTGGCGTCGTCTTCCGTGCGCCGCTGCTTGGTGTGGCCCATCAGATCCTGCACCGTGAGCTTGGCGGCCTGGAGGTCGGCCCGACCAGAGGCCTGCAGTCGCGCGATGCCGGCCTTTTTGCAACGGCCCCACTCAGTCACGTTTTTGACCGCACTGACATAATCCCACCAGTAGCTCCCCCACTGAAATTTTCTTGTGCACGGCCTGGCGCCTGGCCAAAAGCGTGCTCCTGGTCCATCTCGTGCTCGCGCCTGCGCAGCCACTCATTGGCCAGCACTTTCCGACGTTAGGCCTGGCTTTCGCGGTGGACAAACGTGCCGTTCTCCATCAGCCGGATCTGTGCGGTGCAGGCAAGCGAGCAAGCAAGCCGTGTGCGCGCTTGCGTGAAGTGATGGTTCCATCTGTTTTGCGACAGGTGAAGGATGTGGCAAAGCCAGCGAGAAAATCAGCAAAAACGGGGTTGGATGGCGAAGAACCAGGCAACGACGCCAGAGCAAAAAACCCAATCAGATCAATGACAAACGTAGAAAACCAAGCACCTGCCAGCATGTGGCGCATGTCCGTTGCACCCATGATGGACTGGACTGACAAGCACTGCCGCTACCTGCACCGACTGCTGAGCCGCCATACCCTGCTGTATACCGAGATGGTGACCACGGGCGCACTGCTGCACGGTGATGTGCCACGGCATCTGCGGTTCGAGGCCGAGGAGCATCCGGTGGCGTTGCAGCTCGGCGGCAGCGAGCCGTCGGATCTGGCGCAGGCTGCGCGGTTGGGAGCGCAGTGGGGATATGACGAGATCAATCTGAACTGCGGCTGCCCCAGCGAGCGGGTGCAGCGCGGTGCATTTGGCGCCTGCCTGATGAATGAGGCGCCGCTGGTGGCCGATTGCGTAAAGGCCATGGTGGATGTGGTGGACGTGCCTGTCACGGTGAAGCACCGCATCGGCATCGACAAGGACGAGAGCTACGAATTCGTGCGCGACTTCGTGGGCACGGTGGCCGATGCGGGATGCCGCGTGTTCATCGTTCACGCACGCAATGCCTGGCTCAAAGGCTTGTCTCCCAAGGAAAACCGCGAGATCCCGCCGCTGCGCTACGAGATCGTGGCCCGGCTCAAGCAGGATTTTCCGCAGCTGACCATTGCCATCAATGGCGGCATCAAGGCCGACGCCACCGTGCAGGAGCTGCTGCAGCAGGTCGATGGCGTGATGGTGGGGCGTGAGGCCTATCACAACCCCTGGTGGCTGGCCTCGTGGGATGCGCTGTACTACGGCGATGCTGGCGTGGAGCACACGCGCGAGTCCATCGAGGAGCAGATGGTGGCCTACATGGAGCGAGAGGCGCGCACGCACGGCACGCACTGGTATTCGATAGCCCGCCATATGTTGGGGTTGCGCAACGGGCTGGCAGGTGCGCGGCGCTGGCGCCAGGTGTGGAGCAACCACCAGTTCAAGCAATTGCCGCCTTCAGAGGTGATGCGGCTTGCGCGCACCAAACCGGCCGAAGCGGCGCTTGCCGCCTAGCGCGCCGCACTGCATTGCAGGAATGCCGGGGGCTGGGCGGCCGCCAGCTTACAACCATCAGTCAAGCTATCACTTAAGCGACAGCATTAGAGGGGTTTTACTACCAATTTTCTTAGCGTGCTGCTGATATATTGCACTGCAACAAATCCAAACAACCCCTTGTATCCATGCTCTATCAGCTCTACGAAATCCAGCGCGCCATGGTCGAGCCCTTTGCCGATTTCGCGCAGGCTGCAGCCAAGCTCTACAGCAACCCCCACTCGCTGCTGAGCCAGGGTCCGATGTCCCAGCGCATGGCCGCCGGGTTCGACCTGTTCTACCGCCTGGGCAAGGATTACGAAAAGCCCGAGTTCAACCTGCGCAGCGTCGATGTCGGCGGCGTGGACGTGACGATCCGCGAGCGGGTCGAAGTGGACAAGCCGTTTTGCGAGCTGCGCCGCTTCAAGCGCTTCTCCGACGACACCGAGACACTGCAGACCATGCTGAGCCAGCCCGTGGTGCTGATCGTGGCGCCGCTGTCGGGCCACTACGCCACGCTGCTGCGCGATACGGTGCAAAGCATGCTGGGCGACCACAAGGTCTACATCACCGACTGGAAGAACGCCCGCCTGGTGCCGCTGGCCGATGGCGAGTTCCACCTCGACGACTACGTGAACTATGTGCAGGAGTTCATCCGCTACCTGCAGGGCAAGTACGGCCAGTGCCATGTGGTCAGCGTCTGCCAGCCCACGGTGCCGGTGCTGGCTGCCGTGTCGCTGATGGCCAGCCGTGGCGAGACGCCTCCGCTGTCCATGACCATGATGGGCGGCCCCATCGATGCGCGCCGCTCGCCGACCTCGGTGAACAACCTGGCGCAGAACCGCAGCTTCGAGTGGTTCGAGAACAATGTGATCTACCGCGTGCCCGAAGGCTATCCGGGCGTGGGTCGCCGCGTCTACCCCGGCTTCCTGCAGTACTCGGGCTTCGTGGCCATGAACCCGGATCGCCACGCCAAGAGCCACTACGACTACTTCAAGGACCTGATCAAGGGTGACGACGCCAGCGCCGAGCACCACCGCAAGTTCTATGACGAGTACAACGCCGTGCTCGACATGGATGCCGACTACTACCTCGAGACCATCGCCGCGGTGTTCCAGGACTACAAGCTAGTCCATGGCACCTGGGAAGTGCGTTCGCCCGAGGACAAGGTTGAACTGGTGCGCCCGCAGGACATCAAGGGCAGCGCCCTGCTGACCATCGAGGGCGAGCTGGACGACATCTCCGGCTCCGGCCAGACGCGGGCTGCGCACGATCTGTGCACGGGCATTGCCGCGGATCAGCGCAGGCACCTTGAAGTGCCGGGCGCGGGACACTACGGGATTTTCAGCGGCCGCCGCTGGCGAGAGATCGTCTATCCGCAGGTGCGCGAGGTATCCAGCACCCACCAGCCCGAGAGCGCCACCGCCGCCAGCGCTGCAGGCCATGCCAGCAGCCTGAGCGATGACGCGCCAACGGCCGCCGAGCAGCCACGCAAGCGTGGCGCCAAGGTGCAGGCAGGCTGATTCCCGAGCAAGCCCGCCACGCCATGTCCTCCACCGCCATGCTCGCCCGCGACGATCTGGCAGCGCGCATAGACGCCGCGTTGCCGCAGACGCAGTGCACGCGTTGCGGCTACCCTGACTGCGCCAGCTACGCCCAGGCCGTGGCCTCGGGCGAGGCTGGCATCAACCAGTGCCCACCGGGCGGCGCTGCGGGCGTGGAGCGGCTGGCCGCATTGACGGGTCGGCCTATTGTTGCGCTGAGCGCCGAGCACGGCATGGAAGCCCCGCGCACCGTGGCCGTGATCGACGAGGCCTGGTGCATCGGTTGCACCCTGTGCATCAAGGCCTGCCCCACGGATGCCATCCTGGGGGCCAACAAGTTCATGCACACGGTGATCGCAGCCCACTGCACGGGATGCGAACTGTGCATTCCCGTGTGTCCGGTCGATTGCATCGAACTGCACAACGCCAGCGGCCCGGCCACAGGCTGGTCTGCCTGGAGCCCCCAGCAGGCCGAGCATGCGCGCCAGCGCTATGTGCTGCACCGCGAGCGTGAAGTGGAGCGCGAGCGTTTGAGTGCAAGCCGGGCAGCGACGCCTCTTGCGCAGGCAGAGCAGGCAGCAGCCGACGACGCCAGCCCTCAAGCACCCTGCCCCGCACCTCCCGTGGCCGAGAGCAAGCAGGCCACCATCGCCGCCATCCTGGCCCGCGCACGTGCCCAGCGCGCGGGCGGCGGTTCATCGCTGAACGCGTGCCAGTGAAGCCCCACGCCAGGCGGCAGTCTGCCTTCAGGCCAAGGCACAGGCCGCCAGCGCCGAACTCTTGTAGACGCCGCATCCCCAGTACAGCCCGCCATGCTTGCAGACGAAGGACATCTTGGTCTGTACCTGTTGCGTGGCAGGGTTTCTGAAGTCGTACTCCACCCAGCCTGGGCCGCGCTCGGCCTGGGCAATGATGTCGGCCAGCAGCTGCTCACCCCGCACGCCTGGCAGCTCCTGCACGCGCACGCCCACACGCGCAGGGTTGCCGCCAAAGGCGCGGTAGCTGCCGTCGGCGGCCAGGGCGAAAACGTACATATCGCGGTCATGGAAGGGCTGGCCGGGGTCGTTCACGGCGGCCAGCAGTGCCTCGGTGGCCACTCCGCGCCGCGCCAGGCCCAGGGCCGACTCGACCAGGGCCACGGCCTCCTCCGCCGTGCCCTGCTGCAGCCGAAAGCGCGACACCGCCCCTGACAGCATCTGCGCGCGCTGCTGCAGCGCGCGTGCCTGGTCCAGCGCGTGGCCCACCATCTGCGCGTTGTGCTGGGTGATCTCGTCGATCTGGTGCACGGCGCGGCTGATCTCGGCCAGGCCCGTGCTCTGGCTGCCGGTCGATTGCGAGAGCTCGCCCATGTGCTCGGCCACCTGGCGGATGCCTTCGGTCACGCGCTCCATGCCACGTCCGGCCGTGCGGATCAACTCGGTGCTGTGCTCCACCTGGGCCAGCGCATCGCCGATCAGGTGGCGGATCTCGCGGGCCGCCTCGGCCGAGCGGCCGGCCAGGGAGCGCACCTCGCTGGCCACCACGGCAAAGCCGCGG
>JANDJZ010001778.1:0-18865 GCA_027943245.1 Acanthamoeba sp. SK_2022b
ATCCGCTATACCTCCATGAGCCTGCCGTACCACATCGGCAATGGCTGGTTCGGCGGCCTGCTGCCCACCATGTCGTTCGCCATCGTGGCCCAGACCGGCAACATGTACAGCGGCCTCTGGTATCCCATCGTCATCGCGGGCGCCACGGCCATCATCGGCACGCTGTTCCTGCGCGAGACCAAGGATGTGGATATCTACGCGAATGATTGAGGGCTCCCCCTGAGGCGCTGACGCGCCTTCCCCCGTATGCACGGCGCCTTCTCTCGCTTCGCGGGAGGGGGACGACGTCATCGCCGCGAGGCGGCTCTTGCTCGGCGTCTCTGAGTTGGGGCCGCGCCGGTTGCATGCGGTGTGCGCAGTATCCGACTGTGTTTTGTGGCGCTGCATTGACGAAAGCCCATGGCGGTTTGCCATGGGCTTTTTTCGTATGGCGCTTCTACTGGTTTTCCATGTCATGCCTGTGGCAGCAAAGCATCAGATCGCGCATTTTCAGAGGCGGCCGTACATTTTTTGACATGCCCGCACCTAGAATTCGCAGCAGCCGCAAATGGCACTGATCTAGAGCCGGAGTCGGCCCTGAGATTTCAAGAATACCCACTCAACAATCCCAAGGAGATGCCGAGATGATCAAGATGAACCGCGTTGCCCTGGCCGTGCTGGCCGTGCTGGGTTCCACCACCGTGATGGCGCAAAGCAGCGTCACGATCTATGGCCGTATCAACACCACGATCGAGCGCCAGAAGATCGGTGACGAAAGCGTCAGCAAGATGGAGAACAACTCCTCGCGTTGGGGCATGCGCGGTGTCGAAGATCTGGGCGGCGGCCTGAAGGCCGGCTTCGTGCTGGAAAGCGGCTTCGCTTCCGACACCGGCATGGGCTCCTCCTCCACCGGCGCGCTGACCTTCGGCCGCCAGAGCGAAGTGAACCTGTCGGGCAACTTCGGTATGCTGCGCCTGGGCAACTTCTTCCCCGGCTCGTACTTCGCCACGGCCGACTACGTGAGCATGCACAACCATGACACGGGTTCGTCCTCCGACGCGCTGTACTTCGATCCCGTCTGGTTCGCCAGCGGCCTGGGCACCGCCAACAAGATCTCCTACACCACGCCCAACTTCGGCGGCCTGACGGTGGAAGGCTCTGTCTCCATGCACGAGAAGGCCACCGCCCTGGCCAAGAAGAAGAACGGCTACGACCTGGCCGCCAACTACAACGTGGGCCCCCTGGCCCTGGGCGCCGGCTACAGCCAGTTCGACGAAGACAAGCAGCTGGCCTTCCGCGCTGCCTACACTCTCGGCCAGTTCGTGCTGGGCGGCTACTACCAGCGCAACGACGAAGAAATCCGCGGCACGCGCAACAACTTCCGTCTGTCGGGCATGTACACCCTGGGCGCTTCCGAGTTCCACGTGAACCTGGGCCACGCCAACAAGTGGAGCAACATTGCCGACTCCGGCGCCAACCAGTGGACCCTGGGCTACAACTACAACCTGAGCAAGCGCACCAAGGTCTACGGCTACTACACCAAGGTGGACAACAAGGCCGGCGCCAACTACATGACCGGCGTGAAGGGCGCGGACTTCTCGTCCTTCGCCGTCGGTGTGCGCCACGCATTCTGATCGCCGCGCGGCGTAAGCCGCGAGCAAAGCAGGTCTGTTCCAATCAGCACCTGCCTGCCATCAGGCCTCGTACCGAAAGGTGCGGGGCCTTTTTGTCTGGGCCCGTCTTTTCACAGCCTGATCAAGGAAATACCCATGAGGATCATCGCGGCCGGTTGCCTGGCCTTTGTTGTCGTGTCGCTGCTGGCCATCACCCAGGTGAAGGGCGTGCCGGACGGGCAGGCCATGCCTGCCTCCGTGCAGATGGCCAAGTAAGGCCTTGAAAGAGGCACGAGCCCCGGACTGGTTCCGGGGTTTTTTTATGGTCGCGCGGATTTGTTGAGGAGGCGTTTTGTGTTTAACCTGTATGAAAATACAGGTATTGAGAAGCGTCCGATGCCTGACGCATGGACTGCCTAGAATGTTTGGCTCCCACTGACCACACAACATCCATGACGCACGGTCTGATTCGAATTCGCGGCGCACGCCAGCACAATCTCCAGAACCTGGATCTCGACATCCGTACCGGCGAGCTGACCGTGGTCACGGGGCCCAGCGGCTCGGGCAAGTCCAGTCTGGTGTTCGATACCCTGTATGCCGAAGGCCAGCGCCGCTATGTCGAGACCTTCTCGGCCTATGCGCGGCAGTTCCTGGACCGCATGGACAAGCCGGCCGTGGACCGTGTGGAAGGTGTGCCGCCGGCCATCGCCATCGACCAGACCAATCCCGTCCGCAACTCGCGCTCCACCGTGGGCACGATGACCGAGCTCAACGACCACCTGAAGCTGCTGTTCGCGCGCGCAGCCCAGCTGTTCGACCGCGACACCGCCGTGCCCGTGCGCCACGACACGCCCGACAGCGTGCTGGAGGAGCTGGCCGAGCGTTGCCGGCAGGCCGGTGATCCGCGCATCGCCATCACCTTCCCCGTCGAGTTGCCCGCCAACACCACGGCTGCAGAGGTGGAGCAATGGCTGTCGGCCAGCGGCTTCACCAAGGTCCAGGCCGAGCGCGAGGCCGAGAAGGCCGGCGCCGTGGAACCTGCCGCCAACGCCAACGCCAAGGGCAAGAAGGCCAAGGCGGCGGCGCCGCTCAAGGTCAAGATGCTGGACGTGGTGGCCGACCGCTTCCGCCTGGGCAACGTCGAGCGCGCCCGCGCCTACGAGGCCATCGAGGTGGCACTCAAGCGCGGCAGCGGCCACATGACGGTCTATGTGCTGCCTGAATCCGCCGTGGAAGCCGCAGGTGCCCAGCCCACCGAGCCCCAGCTGTGGAAGTTCTCGCTGGGCCTGCACTGCCCCGAAAGCGGCCTGAGCTACCAGGAGCCGATTCCCTCGCTGTTCTCCTTCAACTCCGCCGTGGGCGCCTGCGAGGCCTGCCGGGGCTTTGGCCGCGTGATCGGCGTGGACTGGGGGCTGGTCATCCCCAACGACAAGCTCACCCTGCGCACGGGCGCCATCAAGCCCGTGCAGACACCGGCCTGGAAGGAGATCCAGGACGACATGATGCGCCACGCCGAGGCCGAAGGCATCCCGCGCGACACGGCCTGGGCCAAGCTCACCGACGCGCAAAAGAGCTGGGTGCTGGACGGCTCGCCCAACTGGAATGGCAAGTGGACCCAGACCTGGTACGGCATCAAGCGCTTCTTCGAATACCTGGAGAGCAAGGCCTACAAGATGCACATCCGGGTGCTGCTGTCCAAGTACCGCAGCTATACCGAATGCCCCACCTGCGGCGGCGCGCGGCTGAAGACCGAAAGCCTGCTGTGGCGCCTGGGCGGCAAGCAGGCCGCCGATGCCGTGCTGCCGCCCGGCGACGAAGGCCGCTACCGCCGCTTCATGCCGAAGGGCGTGGCCTGGAGCCGCGAGCAGCTGGACGCGCTGCCGGGCCTGTGCCTGCACGACCTGATGCAGCTGCCCCTGGTGCGGCTGCGTGATTTCTTCCAGCAGCTGGCGCCGGCTGCCGATGCCCCGCTGCATGACGGCGAGGCCCAGGCCCTCAAGATGCTGCACGCCGAAATCATGGCGCGCGTGCAGTACCTGTGCGACGTGGGCATCGGCTACCTCACGCTGGACCGCCAGAGCCGCACGCTGTCGGGCGGCGAGGTGCAGCGCATCAACCTGACCACGGCCCTGGGCACCTCGCTGGTCAACACCCTGTTCGTGCTCGACGAGCCCAGCATCGGCCTGCACCCGCGCGACATGGAACGCATCACCGAGGCCATGCAGCGCCTGCGCGATGCAGGCAACACCCTGGTCGTGGTCGAGCACGACCCGGCCGTGATGTTCGCGGCCGACCGCATGATCGACATGGGCCCCGGCCCCGGCGCGCGCGGCGGCCAGATCGTCTTCGACGGCACGCCCGACGACCTGCGACATGCCGACACGCTGACCGGCGCCTACCTGGGCGGCCGCAAGCAGGTGGGCTTCGGCCTCAAGCGCATGGTGACCGAGTCCACGCCGCGCCTCATCCTCGAAGGCGCGCGCGAGCACAACCTGCGCAGCATCGACGTGGACTTTCCGCTGCAGCGACTGGTCACCATCACCGGCGTCAGCGGCTCGGGCAAGTCCACGCTGATCCAGGACGTGCTGGTGCCCGCGCTGATGCGCCACTTCGGCAAGCCCACGGATGCGGCCGGCGCCTTCGAGCGCCTGCTGGGCGCCGACCACCTGAGCGACGTGATGTTCGTGGACCAGTCGCCCATCGGCAAGACGGCGCGCTCCAACCCGGCCAGCTACGTGGGCGCCTGGGACTCCATCCGCGAGCTGTTCGCCATTGCGCCGCTGTCGCGCCAGCGCGGCTACACGGCCGCCAAGTTCAGCTTCAACAGCGGCGACGGCCGCTGCCCCACCTGCGGCGGCTCGGGCTTCGAGCATGTGGAGATGCAGTTCCTCTCCGATGTCTACCTGCGCTGTCCCGACTGCAACGGCACGCGCTACCGCCCCGAGATCCTGGAAGTCATGATCGAGCGCCACGCGGCCGGCGAGTTGCAGCCGCGCAAGCTCAACGTGGCCGATGTGCTGGAGCTCACCGTGGCCGAGGCGGCCCTGCTGTTCGCCCAGGACCGCGAGGTCATCCGCGCCCTGCAGCCCATCGTCGATGTGGGCCTTGAATACGTGAAGCTGGGCCAGCCCGTGCCCACGCTGTCGGGCGGCGAGGCCCAGCGCCTCAAGCTCGCGGGCTTCCTGGCGGAGGCCGCCAAGTCCCAGGCCAAGTCGAAGCAGGCGCTGGCCAAGAAGGGCACATTGTTCCTGTTCGACGAACCCACCACGGGCCTGCACTTCGACGACATCGCCAAGCTCATGCGCGCGCTGCGCAAGCTGCTGGAGGCCGGGCACTCGCTGATCGTCATCGAGCACAACCTCGACGTGATCCGTGCCAGCGACTGGCTGATCGACCTCGGTCCCGAAGGCGGCGACGGCGGCGGCGCCATCGTGGCCCAGGGCACGCCCGAGGAGGTGCGCCAGGTGCCTGGCTCGCACACGGCCCAGGCGCTGCGCGAGTACGACCTGGCCATGGGCGTGGGCGGCGAGGCCGTGCGCGAGGTCGCCCCCATGCTCTACAAGAGCCAGCGCAAGGCGCATGCCATGTCGGGGGCGGCCGCCAGGAATGCCATCGAGATCGTCAACGCCAAGGAGCACAACCTCAAGCAGCTGTCGGTGGAGATCCCGCGCGGCAAGTTCAACGTGGTGACGGGCGTCTCGGGCTCGGGCAAGTCCACGCTGGCCTTCGACATCCTGTTCAACGAAGGGCAGCGACGCTACCTGGAATCGCTCAACGCCTATGCGCGCTCCATCGTCCAGCCTGCGGGCCGGCCCGAGGTGGATGCCGTCTACGGCATTCCGCCCACCGTGGCCATCGAGCAGCGCCTGTCGCGCGGCGGGCGCAAGTCCACCGTGGGCACGACCACCGAGGTCTGGCACTTCCTGCGCCTGCTCTACGTCAAGCTGGGCACGCAGCACTGCATCCACGACGGCGCCGCGGTGCAGCCGCAGACGGAGGAAAGCATCGCGGCCCAGCTGCTCACGCAGTTCCGGGGCCAGACCATCGGCCTGCTGGCACCGCTGGTGGTCAACCGCAAGGGCGTCTATACCGAGCTGGCCGACTGGGCACGGCCGCGCGGCTACACCCATCTGCGCGTGGACGGCGAATTCCTGCCCACCACGGGATTCCCGCGCATCGACCGCTTCAAGGAACACACCATCGAGCTGCCCGTGGCCAGCATCACCGTCACGGCGGCCAGCGAGCGCGAGCTGCGCGGCCACCTGGTGCAGGCGCTGGAAACAGGCAAGGGCGTGCTGCATGTGCTGTCCGGCCTGGACAACCTGGCCGATGCCATGGCCGGCGGCCGGAGCACGGCCGGCATCGGCAGCCTGCAGGTGTTCTCCACCCAGCGCGCCTGCCCGGTCTGCGCCACCAGCTATGCCGAGCTGGACCCGCGCCTGTTCTCCTACAACAGCAAGCATGGCTGGTGCCCCGACTGCGTGGGCACGGGCGTCAAGCTCACCAAGGACCAGCGCAAGGTCTATGACGACACCCTGCTGGTCGAGGACAACCGGGGCCGCGAAGTCAAGTTCGAAGGCCAGGAAATCGAAGACCTGGCCGAAGTGACCTGCCCCACCTGCCAGGGCACACGCCTGAACGCCACGGCACGCGCCGTGCGCTTCCATGGCGTGGGCATTGCCGAGATCGCCCAGCTGTCGGTCAACGACGTGCGCCAATGGGTGCAGGCGCTGGCGATGTCGGGCCGCGAGGCCGACATTGCCCGCGACCTCATTCCCGAGATCCAGAGCCGCCTCGAATTCCTCGAGGAAGTGGGCCTGGGCTACCTGACGCTGGACCGTGGCGCGCCCACGCTGTCGGGCGGCGAGGCCCAGCGCATCCGCCTGGCCGCACAACTGGGCAGCAACCTGCAGGGCGTGTGCTATGTGCTGGACGAACCCACCATCGGCCTGCATGCGCGCGACAACCAGATCCTGCTCAACGCCCTGCACAAGCTGGGCGACAAGGGCAACACCCTGGTCGTGGTCGAGCATGACGAAGACACCATCCGCCGCGCCGACCACATCATCGACATCGGCCCCAGCGCCGGCATACGCGGCGGCCGCCTAGTGGCCCAGGGCACGGCGGCCGACATCATGGCGGCCGAGGACTCCATCACGGGCCGCTATCTGCTGCACGCCATGCGCCACCCGTTCCAGCCGCGCCGCTGGGTGGGCGAAGGCCAGCCGCCGCAGGCGGCCGCCGAGCTTGCCGCCGTGGCCGAACCGGTGTCGGAACCCGCGCCTGTCAAGGTATCCAAATCCAAAAAGAAGGCCGTGCCTGTCGTTGTCGACGCCGAACCCGCCTCCGACGCGCTGGGCTGGCTGACCGTGCGCGGCGCCCATTTGCACAACCTGCAGAACGTGGATGCGCGCGTGCCGCTCAAGCGCCTGGTGGCCGTCACCGGCGTCAGCGGCTCGGGCAAGTCCACGCTGGCGCGCGACGTGATGCTGGCCAATGTGGCCGCCTGGGTGGGCCAGCGCGCCACCAAGGCCGGGCGCGATGCCATGGACGCGGGCAAGGCGCCTGCGCTGTCGGGCTGCAAGGGCCTGCAGGGCTTCGAAGGCATTGACCGCGTGCTGGAAGTGGACCAGACCCCCATCGGCAAGACCCCGCGCAGCTGCCCGGCCACCTACATCGGCTTCTGGGACACCATCCGCAAGCTCTACGCCGAAACGCTGGAGGCCAAGGCGCGCGGCTACGCGGCCGGCCGCTTCTCGTTCAACACCGGCGAAGGCCGCTGCCCGGCCTGCGAGGGCCAGGGCATGCGCACCATCGAGATGAGCTTCCTGCCCGACGTGAAGGTGCCGTGCGAGGTCTGCCACGGCGCGCGCTTCAACCCCGAGACCCTGGCCGTCTCCTGGCGCGGCAAGAGCATTGGCGACGTGCTGCAGATGGAGGTGGACGAGGCCGTCGAGTTCTTCGCCAGCATGCCCAGCATCGCCCACCCGCTGCAGTTGCTCAAGGACGTGGGACTGGGCTATCTCACGCTGGGCCAGCCCTCGCCCACGCTGTCGGGCGGCGAGGCCCAGCGCATCAAGCTCGTCACCGAGCTGACCAAGGTGCGCGACGACGTGACCCGGCGCGGCAACAAGGCGCCGCACACGCTCTATGTGCTGGACGAACCCACGGTGGGCCTGCACATGGCCGATGTGGACAAGCTCATCCGCGTGCTGCACCGCCTGGTCGATGCGGGCCACAGCGTGGTCGTCATCGAGCATGACCTGGACGTGATCGCCGAGGCCGACTGGATCATCGACCTCGGCCCCGAAGGCGGCAAGGACGGCGGCCGCATCATTGCGGCCGGCACGCCCGAGGATCTGGTGGCTGCGGGCACGCACACGGGCAAGGCGCTCAAGCCCGTGCTGGCCCGTTGAGCCTCAGGCGCAGGCCACGCCTGCGCTGCGTGCGGAGCCTGCGGGCAGGCGGCTGCTCCAGAAGACCAGCACCATGCCCACGGCCGTCAGCGCGGCGGCGGCCCAGCCCAGGTTGACCAGACCCAGGCCACCGGCCAGGGCCAGGCCGCCGACCCAGGCACCCAGGGCGTTGCCCAGGTTGAAGGCCGCAATGTTCAGGCTGGAGACCAGGTTGGCGCCCTGGGGGCCGGCCTGGTCCAGCACGCGCATCTGCATGGGTGCCACCGTGGCGAAGGCCACGATGCCCAGCACGATCACATAGGCCATGGCCACGGCCTGGTTCCCGAAGGCCCAGCGGCCTGCCGCCAGCACCACCATCAGCGCCGCAATGCTCCACACCAGGGCGCGCATCACGCCCCGGTCGGCCAGCTTGCCGCCCAGCAGATTGCCTGCGGCCAGGCCCGCGCCGAACAGCAGCAGGGTCAGCGCCACCAGGCTGTCGCCCATGCGGGTCACCTGGGTCAGCAGCGGCTCCACATAGGTGTAGAGCGCAAACACGCCCGCAAAGCCGAAGGCCGTGATGCCCAGGCCCAGCCAGACCTGGCCGTTGGCCAGCACGGCCAGCTCCTGTGCCAGCGGCGTGACCTCGGGGCGGCCCTGGTCGCGCGGCACGAAGGCGGCCAGGATGGCAAAGGCCAGCACGCCGATCGCGGCCACGGCCAGGAAGGCGCTGCGCCAGCCGAACATCTGGCCGATCCAGGCACCGGCAGGCACGCCCAGCAGGGTAGCCAGGGTCAGGCCCGAGAACATCAGCGCAATCGCCGACGCCTTCTTGTCCACCGGCACCAGGCCCGTGGCCACCACGGCGCCCACGCCGAAGAAGGTGCCGTGGGTCAGCGAGGTCAGCACGCGCGCCGACATCAGCCATTCATAGCTGGGCGCGAACGCGGCGGCCAGGTTGCCGGCGATGAAGATCAGCATCAGCGCCAGCAGCAGGCGCTTGCGCGGCCATTGGCGCGTCAGCAGCGTGAGCACCGGCGCGCCCACGGCCACGCCGATGGCGTAGCCCGAAATCAGCGAGCCCGCCGTGGGAATGCTGATGTGCAGATCCTGGCTGACCTGTGTCAGCAGGCCCATGATGATGAATTCCGTGGTGCCGATGCCAAAGGCACCGGCCGCCAGGGCGAGTAGGGAAAGAGGCATGGACGGATTCCTTGTGATCCTTGGTGTGATGTCCAGTAATGTCGCACTGCAACATACCTTTGTGTAGATGGAATAATGGAAACGGATCTGTTCCTGTGTGGAATAGATGATCCTTTTCTCGGAGACACCATGCCCGCACTTGTTCCTCTCGCCGCCGCCGACACGGGCAGCGCCGATGCCAACCGCTTTGCCGAGCTGGAAATGCTGATCCTGGTCGCCGAGCGCGGCAGCCTCTCGGCCGCTGCGCGCCACCTGGGCATCTCCCCCTCGGCCGTGAGCAAAAGCATGTCGCGGCTGGAGGCGCGCCTGGGCGTGCAGCTGCTGCAGCGCAGCACGCGGCGCCTGCATCTCACGCCCGAAGGCTGCCAGCTGTTCGAGCGCGGCAAGCGCGTGCTGGCCGACCTGGAGGAACTGGAGGCCTGCGTGGCCGTGCGCAGCGAACCACGCGGCCTGGTGCGCATCAACACCAGCTCATCGACCGGAAAAATGCTGCTCGTGCCCCTGGTGCCGCAATTGCTTCAGCGCCATCCCGGGCTGAGCCTGGAACTGAGCTTCACGGACCAGATCGTGGACCTGGTCGAGGCCGGCACCGACATCGCCGTGCGCTGGGGCCAGCTTCCGCCCTCGGACATGGTGGCGCGGCTGCTGGGCCACACGCGGCAGGTCATCCTGGCCTCTCCGCAGTACCTGGCCCGCATGGGCCGGCTCACCCATCCCGATGAGCTGGGCCACCATGTGCGCCTGGGCTGGAGCTACCAGCGCGCCATACCGCACTGGCCGTTTCTGGTGGACGGCCAGCGCGTTGCCGTCGATATCGGGGAGGTGGTGCGCGTCAACGACGGCGACGTGATGCGCGAGCTGGCGCTGCACGGTACGGGCCTGGCCCGCCTGTCGCTGTACCACGCCTGGGCCGACGTGCTCGCCGGCCGGCTGGTGCCCGTGCTGGAGGAATTCAACACGGGCGACCTGGAACCCATCCACGCCGTCTACCTGGGCAAGCCCGACCGCCTGCCCCCGCGTACGCGCGCCGTGCTCGACTTCCTGCAGGCGCATGTGGACCTGCGGCATGCTGAGCAGCTGCCGGCGCTGCCCTGAGGGGTGGCCGGCAGCGAGGGCGTCACTCCTGCTCGGCTGGCAGAGGTGCGGCGTTGAAGGACAGGTTCTCGATGATGTCGTGCAGCACGGTGGGCACTGGGTCCACGGGTGCGTCGGCCGCGTAGACGATGCCTGTACCCACGCCCTTCGGGTCAAGCAGGCGTTTGACCACCAGCACCTGTTCGGGGCGGGTGCCATTGGTGCGGGAGCTGCCTTCACCCTCGTTCACGCTGTAGACGAAGTAGTAGGAGCGCAGCAATTGGCCGTAGTTGTTGACCTTGACGCACAGGACGCCGCCCGCCAGATTGCCCCGGATCTGGTGTTCGCAACCAAACAGCCTGTCCGCCGTTTCCATCAGGCCATTGCCGTTCGCGGTGGCAGGCGTTTGCAGCTGCATATTCACCACTTCGGAAGCAACGCCTTCGCTGCCGAACGAAGTCAGCGCCCAGAGTCCCCTCAGGCTGGATGCCACGGCGGGGTAACCGAAGTTGAAACGCGAAATCGCCACTTCCTGTTCGCCGGGCAGCGTGATGAAACCCGACACGCCGCTGGTGAAGCGCATGCTGACCTGGCCCATGTTCCGGTCTTCGGAGCCCGACATCGGGCCGCTGCCCAGAAAGCGGCCGCCCTTGTAGCGGATCAGCGGAGCGGCAAAGCGGTTATTGGTCAGCGCGCCCGAGGTCATGTAGAAGGTGGGCTGGCCGCTGGGCTCGTAGGCATACATCTGCATGACCAGCGTGCCGTTCTGTGCATCGATGGCCAGCCCGCGACCCGGCTTGCCGTTGAGTTCGGAAGTCACGACCCAGGTGCCATTGCTGGGCATGAATGCGTGCGCCAGGCCGCAGCCCAGCAAGATGGCTGCTGCCAATGCTTTCTTGAACATGGTCCCTCTCTGTCTGATTAAGAAAATGCATGGGCATTCTAGCCATCGTCTTTACAAAGAGAAACAGTGCGATGGTTTTGAGTGGCTTTTGCTGGAGTCCCTGAAATGGGTTCGTACGCCGGCAATGTGTTTTCCAGCGTGCGTATTCAAACTTCTTGAAAGCGCCCGAGTTCCATCCATTCACAGGCCTGCCCTGGCATTGCCCACGGGCCGAAAGGCGCGGGCACCCTGTCCATCCCGCCCGATCGCCCAGGCACACCACGCCGATACCGCTCCCGCAAACACCACATACAGGCACACCAGCCACGGGCTGCCACCGGCTGTCTTGACCAGCGCCGTCGCAATGATGGGCGTGATGCCGGACGCGAAGATCCCCGAGAACTGGTAGACGAAGGAAATGCCGGTGTAGCGTACCTTGGCGTCGAACAGGTCGCAGAAGAGGGCGGCTTCGGGACCGTAGACCGCCGCGTAGAGAATGCCGAAGGGCACGACGATGGCGATCCATATCAGCAGCACATTGCCGCCGCTGTGGGCCATGAGCCAGAAGGCCGGGAAGGCCGAGACCGCGGTGATCAGCGATCCCCACAGATACACGCGGCTGCGGCCCATGCGGTCGGACAGGCGGCCGAACAGCGGAATCGTGAAGCACATCACCACGGCGGCGACCATCACGCCGATCAATGCGTCGGTGCGGCTGATCTGCAGGGTAGAGGTCAGGTAGCTGATCGAGAACACGCCGAAGACGTTGAAGAAAACGCCGTCGATATAGCGTGCGCCCATGCCCTTGAGCACATTGCCCGGATAGCGCCGCATCATGTCCATGAAAGGGATGGCCGTTTCCGCATTGCGTGCCTTGACGGCTGCGAATTCGGGCGTCTCCTTCACATGCAGGCGGATGTACATGCCCACGGCCACCATCAGGCCCGAGATCAGGAAGGCGACGCGCCAGCCCCAGGCCATGAATTGCTCTTCGGTACACAGCCAGGACAGCAGGGCCACCACGCCTGAGGCCATGAACAGGCCGATGGCCAGGCCCACCTGGGGCAGGGAGGCGTAGAAGCCCCGCTTTTCCTTGGGCGCGTATTCATAGGCCATGAGTACGGCGCCGCCCCATTCGCCGCCCAGTCCTATGCCCTGGGCCACGCGCAACAGCAGCAGCAGGATGGGCGCGGCCACGCCGATCTGCGCATGCGTGGGCAGCAGGCCGATCAGGAAGGTGGACACGCCCATGATCATCAGCGTGACCACCAGGATGCTCTTGCGTCCCACGCGGTCGCCGAAGTGCCCGAAGATCACCCCGCCCAGCGGCCGCGTGACAAAGCCCACGGCAAAGGTGGTGTAGGCCAGCAGCGTGGAGATCAGCGGATCGTCGCTGGGAAAGTACAGCTTGCTGAACACGATGCCGGCGACCACGCCGTACAGGAAGAAGTCATACCACTCGATGGTTGCGCCGATGAGCGCGGAGGTCACCACCTTGCGGATGACCCTGGGATCGGTTGCCGTCGTCATGCTGTCTCCTGGTTGTCTGTCGCATTGCCGGGATGCAGGAACGGGCAGTCATGCGACCTTGAGCTGCCCTGTCTCTCCGTGCCTGTCTTCGCGAACCATGTCGGCGGCCTTCTCGGCCATCATCACCACGGGCGCATTGGTGTTGCCCGAGACCAGGGTTGGCATGACCGAGCAATCGACCACGCGCAGCCCGGCCATGCCGTGCACGCGCAGCCGCGCATCGACCACGGCCAGGGCATCGCTGCCCATGCGGCAGGTGCCGCTGGGGTGGAAGATGGTGGCGCCGTGGTTGCGGCAGAACTCCAGCAGCTCCGCATCGCTGTGCGCATCGGGGCCGGGCTTGACCTCGCGCTTCACGAAGGGGCGCATGGCCGGCGTGTCGGCAATGGCGCGTGCCGCGCGCACGGCCGCCACGTTGGTGCGGCGGTCCAGGTCGGTGGCCAGGTAGTTGGGCTGGATGGAGGGCGGCTCGAAGGCATCGCGCGAACGGATGCGCAACTGCCCGCGTGACTCGGGCCGCAGCTGGCAGACCGACATGGTGAAGCCCGAGTACGGATGGACCTGCCCGCCTGCCATGTCGGCCGACAGCGTGGAGACGTGGAACTGGATGTCGGGCGTGGCGGCCACGGGCCGGCCCTGCGCGTCCCTGAGCGCACGCATGAAGCAGCCGCCCTGGTTGATGCCCACGGCCAGCGCGCCCGAGCGGAACAGCAGCCATTCCAGCCCCAGCTTTGTCCTGCCCACCCAGGAATTGAGCTGGTCATTGGTGGT
This sequence comes from Acanthamoeba sp. SK_2022b, assembly GCA_027943245.1. NCBI lineage: Eukaryota > Discosea > Longamoebia > Acanthamoebidae > Acanthamoeba > Acanthamoeba sp. SK_2022b. Next base: position 13,449 of record JANDJZ010001778.1, read on the forward strand.
GATGGGCTGGCTGCATTCGTAGCCCAGGCGGATCTGAAGATGGTCCTGCAGGTTCTCGCCCACGCCCGGCAGATCGTGCACCACGGGAATTCCCAGGGACTGCGACAGCGCGGCCGGGCCTATGCCCGACAGTTGCAGCAGCTGCGGCGACTGGATGGCGCCTGCCGACAGAATCACCTCGGCCCGCGCCTGGGCCTGGCGCTCCTGCCCGCCTTGCCGGTAGCGGATGCCGGTGGCGCGCCGGCCGCGCAGCACCAGCTGCGTGGCCATGGCGTCGGTTTCAATGCGCAGATTGGGGCGGCGCCGGGCCTCGCCCAGATAGGCCTTGGCCGTGCTGCAGCGCAGGCCCTTGTGGGTGGTGAGCTGGTAGTAGCCTGCGCCCTCCTGGTCGCGGCCGTTGAAGTCCTCGGTGCGGGGCACGCCGACCTGGCCTGCACCGGCAATGAAGGCCTCGATCAGCGGATGCTGTGCGCCGATGTCCGAGACCTTGAGCGGCCCGTCCGCGCCATGGTCCGGGAAGGCGCCGCGCGCATTGCCTTCGGACTTCACGAAGTAGGGCAGCACCTCCTCATACGACCAGCCCGCATTGCCCAGCGCGGCCCAGTGGTCGTAGTCCTCGCGCTGGCCGCGCACGTAGATCAGGCCGTTGATCGAACTGCTGCCGCCCAGCGTGCGGCCGCGTGGCCAGTAGATGCGCCGGCCGTTCATGTTGGGGTCCGGGTCGGTCTCGAACTTCCAGTTGTAGACGGGGCTCCACATGGTCTTGCCGTAGCCGATGGGCAGGTGGATCCAGGGCGAGCGGTCCGGCGGGCCGGCCTCCAGCAGCAGCACCCGCGTGGCCGGGTCCTCGGACAGGCGCGCGGCCAGCACGCAGCCGGCAGAGCCTGCTCCCACGATCACGTAGTCATAGCTGTCGATAGGGTCCGGCATGCAGTGGCTCCTTTTGAGTTTCTTTTGAAGGAACTATTTGTTCCTTTGGGTGAAACTTATTCGTTGCCGCCGTGGACTGCAACCCCGCGCAAACCCTTGCCGCCTCCTGGCGATCAGGCATGATCGAAAGCGTTTCCGGCCTTCCACACGACACGACACCGCCCCATGCCGCCATCCCTTGCCAGCGCTGCCCCGGACCCCACCCCTGCACGGCAGGACGAAGCGAACTCGGTCTCCGATCGCTCCCTGGCCGTGCTCGATTTCGTGACCCAGGCCGAGGCCCCGCCGGGCCTCATGGACATCGCAGCCGCGCTCAACCTGCCCAAGGCCACGGCCTCGCGCCTGTGCTCCCACCTGGAGGCGCGGCAATGGCTGCTGCGCCACGAGGGTGACCGCAGCTTCTCGCCAGGCCCCAAGCTGCTGAGCCTGGCCGTGCGCGCCCTGCAAGCCGACCCGCGCCAGGCCCTGCGCCATGAGCTGCTGTCCCAACTGGTGGCCCGTCTGGGCGAGACCTGCAACCTCACCGTGCTGGACGGCACGCGCGTGCGCTACCTGGACCGTGTCGAGACCCACTGGCCGCTGCGCATCCAGCTGGAGGCCGGATCGATGGTGCCCATCCACGCCACGGCCAGCGGCAAGCTGTTCCTGGCCCATATGCCTGCGGCCCGGCGCGCCGCCATCCTGGACAGCGTGGAACTCACCGCCTGCACGGCCAACACGCTGACCACGCCCGAGGCGCTGGCACAGGAGTGCGCGCGCATCGTGCGCGAAGGCCACTCCTGCGACCGCGAGGAATTCATGCGCGGCATGATCGCCGTGGCCGTGCCCGTGCGCGATGCCAAGGGCCAGTGCCGCGCCACGCTGGCCGTGCATGCGCCGGAGGTGCGCATGCCGCTGGCGCAGGCGCTGGAGGGCCTGCCGCACCTGAAGGAAACGGCCCAGCGCATGGCCGGCCTGCTCTTCTGAGGCGCTGGGCACCCCGGAAAAAAGGCCCCCACGCTGCCCTTGCTGCGCAAGGTCCGCTGCCCACCAGGGGGGCGCTTTATGCCTTGGGGCGGCCAGGCGGCAAAAAAAAGGGCCTCACTCGGAGGCCCTTGTCGTCACTGGAAGCCCAGCGTATGCGGCAACCAGGTGGACAGCGCGGGGATGAAGGTCAGCAGGCACAGCACCACGAAGTGGGCCAGCAGGAACAGCGGCATCTCACGCGTGAGATCGGTGATGGACACGCGCGTGGCCACCGAGGTCACGAACAGCAGCCCGCCCACGGGCGGCGTGATCATGCCCAGCGTCAGGTTCACGATCACCACCATGGCGAAGTGCGTGGGATCGATACCCAGGCTGAACGCAATGGGCGCCAGGATGGGCACCAGGATCATCACGCCGGGCAGCGGCTCCATGAAGATGCCGAACACCAGCAGCAGGATGTTCACCGCGATCAGGAACAGGGTGGGCGACAGCTGCCAGCTCACGATCAGCTCGGACAGGTACTGCGGAATGCCCTCCACCGTCAGCACCCAGGCAAAGGCCGCCGAAGTCGCCATCACCAGCAGCACCGAGGCCGTCAGCATGGCCGAGCGCGCCGCAATGCCCGGCAGCGCCGACCACTGCAGCGTGCGGTAAACCCACTTGCCGCAGACCAGGGCGTAGAACACGGCCACCACCGACGCCTCGGTGGGCGTGAAGATGCCGAAGCGGATGCCCACCACGATGAGCACGATCAGCATCAGCGCGGGAATCGCCTTGAAGCTGTTGATCCACATCGTGCGGCCGTCGGGGCGCGGCTCGGTGGAGCGGTAGTCGCGCTTCCTGCACACCCACCAGTTCACGGCGGCCATGGCCAGCGCGATCAGGATGCCGGGGATGAAGCCGGCCATGAACAGTCCGCCCACCGACACGTTCTCATCCTGCAGCGCGTAGATGATCATGCTCACCGACGGCGGAATGATGGGCCCCACGATGGCCGTGCTGGCCGTCAGCGCCGCCGCGTAGGAGCGTGCATAGCCGGCCTTGTCCATCATCTTGACCATCATCGAGCCGGGGCCGGCCGCATCGGCCAGGGCCGAGCCCGAAATGCCCGAGAACAGCGTCAGCGACAGCACATTGGCATAGCCCAGGCCGCCGCGCAGATGGCCCACGAACTGCGCTGCAAAGCGCAGCAGCACATGCGTGAGCGCCCCGCCCGACATCAGCTCGGCCGCCAGGATGAAGAAGGGCACGGCCATCAGCGGAAAGCTGTCTATGCCCGTGAACATCTCCTTGAACACGATGAGCTGCGGATAGCGGCCGCCCACGAAGACGGCCAGTGCGGCGGAGATCGCCAGCGCGAAGGCCACCGGAAAGCCCAGCGTGAGCAGGACGATGATGGCGATGAAAAGCGTGATACCCATGATGTGCGTTCGAATCAGTTATTCATGGCAGAGCGATGGAACTGACACGCTCCAAGGCAGGAGACACCAAGCAAGGGCCTGGGCCGGCCGCGCCGCCCCGCAGCGAGGGTGTCGTCCCCTGGGGGAAGGCGCGCAGCGACTCAGGGGGGTCATATGGATGCGGCTGCGTCGGCATCCATCTCGTCGGATTCGGCGAACGAGCCGTCTGCGATATAGCCGCGCGCAATGAACAGCAGATGCACCAGCATCAGCACGAAGCCCACGGGCATGGCCGCGTAGACGAAGGAGATGGGAATGTCCGTGGCCGCCGTGGTCTGAAAGCGCGTGGCCCAGACGTACTGCGACGAGGCCACCGCCATCACCGCGCAGAACAGGCCCACGCCCAGCACCACAAGGCGGCGTAGCCACTGCGCCTTGCGCGTGCCCACCGAGCGGTGCAGGTTGTCGATGGCCACATGGCCACCGAAGCGCAGCACCAGGCCCGCGCCCAGGAAGGTGACCCAGATCATCATGTGCCGGGCCACTTCCTCGGCCCAGACAATGGAGTCGCCCGTGGTGTAGCGCAGCACCACATTGGCAAACACGATGCAGGCCATGGCCAGCAGCAGCACGATCAGCAGCCAGCGGTTGCAGGCCACAAGGGCGCGTTCGATTCGGTTGAGCATAGGAGTGGGCGAGGGCAGGAGGGGAGTGGCGCAAGGGCCGGGCTGCCGCCGGAGGTCAGATCATCGGCGCGGGCGCCGTGCGGGACCACAGGTGTTGCCCGCAGCGGGTCGCCCTGCATTGCGGGCCGCAGCCCGCAATGCCTCAGGGGATTACTTGGCGTTGGCGATGGTGTCCAGCGTCTTCTGGCCGAACTTCTTTGCGTATTCCTTGTAGGCGGGCTCCAGCGCCGTGCGGAAGGCGGCCTGGTCCACCTTCTCCACCACCTGCATGCCGTGGCTCTTGGCTTCTTCCACGCCCTTCTTCTCCACCGTGTCCACGAACACGCGCGAAGCGATGGCGCCCGACTTGGCGCCCTGCGTGAAGGCCGCCTTCTGGCTGTCGTTCAGCGTGCCCCAGAACGAGGGCGACACCAGCAGGGCCATGGGCGCGTACACATGGGCCGTCAGCGTCAGGTGCTTTTGCACCTGCCACAGCTTGGCCGAGGCCAGCACCGAGATCGGGTTCTCCTGGCCGTCGATCGTGCCCTGCTGCAGCGCACCGATCACTTCGGGCCAGGACATGGGCGTGGGCGATGCGCCCAGCGTACGGAAGGCCGTGATGTGCACGGGGTTCTCGGTCACGCGGATCTTCAGGCCCTTGAGATCGGCCACGCCGTTGACGGCGTGCTTGTTGTTGGACAGGTGGCGAAAGCCCTGCTCGCCCCAGGCCAGCGCGACCAGGCCGCGCTTGCTGAACTTGGCCAGCAGCTCCTGGCCGAAGGCGCCGTCCAGCACGGCGCGCGCATGCTGCGTGTCGCGGAACAGGAAGGGAATGTCCACCACGCCCACATCGGGCACGAAGTTGCTGATGGCGCCCGTGGAGACGATGGCCGCCTCCACCGTGCCCAGCTGCAGGCCCTCGATCAGCTCGCGCTCGCCGCCCAGGGCGGAGGCGGGGAACTGCTTGAACTTGTAGGCGCCGTTCGTGCCCTTTTCCACCGCATCGGACCAGGCCTGGGCGGCCGCGCCGTAGTGCGAATTCACGGCCAGGGCGTAGCCCACCTTGACCTCTTTGGTCTGGGCCAGTACGGCGCCAGCCGAGGCAGCCGCCATGGCGGCCACGCAGGTCGAAAGAAGGGTGCGGCGGATCATTTGCATAGCGGCGGTCTCACTTGTTGTGTGTTGAAAAATGGCCCCCACGCTCCCCCTTGCAGGGCAAGGTCAGTGGCTACCCCGCAGGGAGCCGTTTTTCATCCTGGGGCGGCCCGGCGATGAAAAAAAGAGCCCATGGATTGTAGTGACCACTCCCCTTGTGGCGACCACGTACAAAGCGCTCGTCATGTGCGTTGAGGTGCATCTGATTTGGCGATGTCATAGGTGCTGAAATGACAAACGCCCGATGCGCGCAAGCGTCATCGGGCGTCGGGTTCAGGCGGAGCGGGTCAGCTCATTGCCA
>JANDJZ010000178.1:0-54747 GCA_027943245.1 Acanthamoeba sp. SK_2022b
CACGGCATTGTCGTCGGTCTCTCCTACCTCCATCCTCTCCCTCTTTTTACCCTCGTCAGTTGGTTGTAGTGCGACGTCGAACAAGCAAGTGGCTCCCACTCGCGCGAATTATCCCGGCTGCTATTAGCGCGTGATCGCTGGTGGTCTCCAAGCTTCACTTCATTTTCTCGTCATGCGCCTGTCTAACATGTTTCAACCCCCCTCGTGGTCGTTTTCGTTCTTTGTTTCGTTATTTCGTTTTTTTTTTGTTTTTTTGTTTGTGGAGACAAAAGTAAGCCTCGGCGGACTGCTCAGTCGTCGGTGAGATCGATCATGACGGGCTGTGAGGGCGGAGGCGGACCCTTCTTGCCTCTCTTGGCCGAAGGGGGAAAATCTTCCTCTTCCTCCTCTTCATCTTCTTCCTCGTCCTCCTCCTCCTCATCATCATCACCGGAGTGGCTGTATGATTCCTCCTCTTCCTCATCGGTTTTGGCGGGCCATCTCCTCTTGGCGGGGACTGACCTGTAGCCTTCACGCTCCTGCTCGTCCATGTTTTCTTCCTCCTCCTCCTCTTCGTCTTCGTCGTCCATCTTCCGTCTCCACCTGCTCACAGACTCTTCTTCTTGCTCTTCTTCTTCTTCGTCGTCGTCGTCGTCTTCCTCTTCGTCGTCGCCTCTCTTCCTCGCTCTCCATCTCTGACTTTCTTCTTCCTCCTCCTCCTCCTGTTCCCTCTCCGCCTGCTTCCTCTTCATCCGCTCTTTGAGTGCCTCCTTCGTCCTCACTTGCACCCTCCTTCCCTCTCCTTCCTCCTCCTCTTCGTCTTCCTCCTCGCTTACGCTCGAGGCAGACTCATCTTCGACTTCCTCTTTCTTCTCCTCTTGTTTCGTCGCGGCAGTCTCCTCCCTCTCGGCTTCCCCTCTCTTCGTCTCCTCCTCCCTCTCGCCCTTCTCCATCACATTTGTCTCCGCGGCCGCCGTCTCCGTGTCCATCGCGTCGGTCTCGACGCTCTCGCCCTCGCCTTCGTGAAGCGCCTCCTCCGAAGCGGCGGCTGCGGCTTCCTCGCCCGCCTCTGGCGCTGCGTCGGCTGCGAGCGTGGTCGGCTTCTCGCTGATGACGTTGTTGTCCTCATCCTCGTTTGCAGCCTCTTCGACTAACTCCTCTTGCACCATCTCCTCGTTTGAGTCTTCGGCCTCGAGATCACCTTCGTCGTCCTCTTCGTGCTCTGACTCTTCTTCTTCTTCTGCCTCCTCCTCTTCAACGCGCTTCCTCTTCACCGCGCGCTCCCGTTCCTTGATCATTGCAGCCTTCTTTGCTTCTTCTTGTTGCTGTTCCTGCTCGCGTTTCCGCCGCTCCTGCTCGTCGCGCTTCCGCGCGGCCTCGGCAGCCTCGCGCCGCACACGCTCGGCCTCGTGTCGGGCCATGAGCTCTCTCCTCTCGCGTTCGCGGTCATCGTCCCACTTGCGCTTCTCCTGCCGTCGCTCGGCCTCCCACGCGCTCCTCTCGCTCTCGTGCGCGCTCAGCAGCTGTCGTCGCTGGGCCTCCCAGTCCCGGAGCGTCGCATCGCGCGCGGCCAGCTGCGCCTTGAGCTCCATAGCCTCGCGTTGCACGTTGGTCAGCGCCTCGCGTTGGTGGGCCAGTTCGTTGCGAGCGCTTTGAAGCTGTTGGGTGAGCAGCGCCCCCTGCCGCTTCTCCTCCATGAGCGTCATCTCGACGCGGTGAAGCTTCTGACGGTCACGGTCGCTCTCCTCGATCGCGCTGTCCACCTTCCGTCGCTTCACTCGCTCGTGTTCCACAACACCTGCTCGCACAAGCGCACCGTCATGCGCGTAAGTCAGCAGTGCGACACAATGACCAACAACAACACAACATGAGAAGAAGGACCTCGGGCCTTGGAGAGGGTGCTCTGCAGCTTGTCCCCCTTCTGCCGTTCGCTAGCCAGCTTGCTGTTGGCCTCACTCAGCTCTGTCTTGAGCTTTTCCTGTGGCAGGGCGAGTGAGTGAGCGTGCAACCACCAATGGGTGCCGCGGCGTAGTATCATGCAATACCATTTCAATGCGCTGCCGACGATTCTCGTTACACAGGCGGGCAATCTCTTGCTCCTTTTCGCTCAGGCGGGGATCTCGAGCCGTAAGAGGGAGCCCTCCACGCTGTGGTGGACTCCCCCCAGCCGTCCTCAGCCTGATTTGCTCCTTTTCCTCACGGAGAGCGTCGATCTTGCGCTCCTGTAACTCGATTGTGCGGCTCAACCCTTCCAATTCAACGTGCGAAGCCTGCAATTCGGCGTCTGAGTGGGCCAATCGTTCCTCAGCCTCGTCCAATTCGTTTTGTAGCTTCACTGCGAGCTTCACCCACCGGTCGACATCCTGTCCAAAGTCGAGGTGCTGCACGTCTTCGGCGGTGATCTTGTGACCGTTACCACTTTCGAGACCGTCCATCACCGGATTGTGCTGATCGAGCTCGGCACGAACAAGCTGCTTCACCTCCTCCATCTGTTGATATAGCTTCTCCTTGTTCTGCTGCCGCAGTCGCTCCTCAATTTCTTCTACCAGCGCTGCCATTTGCTCCGCCTGAATAATCTCTTCCTCCTCTTCAACATCTGCAATATCTTCCTCGCCGTAATCTAGGCCTTCCTCGAGGGCAGATGGCACGCCGTACATGCTGTGCTCGATTACGATCAGATGCTGGCGGGAAAAAAAGGATTCAGAATCGAGCTGGTGCCTGACGTGGCCGCACGCCTTAACCACTGCTGGGCGTTAACCGCGGAAAGCGGAAATTTCGATAGCTCCGGTCGCCGGAGCACTTGCCGTTTGGCCAACCCTTCTGCTGAGATCTTGCATCGTGAAGCTGCCCTGCCATCTGCCTCCCTTCGATTCCTCAATTCTTGTCACAATCTCTCTTTCATCCAGAATTGATCTTGCGTAAGGGTCATGTGCTTTTTCTGCGCCAGGCGAGGCCTGCTGTCCGCTGCCGCCACCCCGTCCTCCTTCACAACCAACCACGCTTCGTCTAAGGTGAAGACGGGCCTCACGGGGGTGGGCTCTTCCCAGTTTGCGGCACCAACGTTCAAAATCACCGAAATCGATGAGCATCTCAAGTGGAACCCCTACATCTGGACCGGCTACCGAGAAAACTACACGTTCGGCCAGTGCCTCTACAGCTTCTTCACCATCCACAACGAATCAGGTTCGCTGCCAGCCTCTATGCACGCTGCTTGTGCACGTGCGTTGGGACGTGACATTAACAGTGTCATGGTGGCCCAGTGAATGTGTGGAGCCATTTTGTAGCAGTGCTGGTGTTCGTGTGGGCCATGCGCCACACGCTGTTCGATGTCCTTCTTCCTACCACTCCGTTCCTTCACCAGGTGCACTCTCGCCCCACTTGCACCCGGCCACTCGCTAAACGCGCTCAAACTACTGGCTGGCACCAATCTCATTGTTGCCCTGTCTTCTCAGATGATCTGGGCGACGTTCTTCCTCACAGCCATCAGCTGCTTCGGCGGCTCGGCCATCTATCACCTCTTCTTCCCTCAATCCATCTCCGCCGTCTACTGGCTGGGCATTTTGGACTTTACCGGTACAGCGCCCTCTCGTGGCTCCTGCTCTGCTCCGCAATAAGTCGCGCATTCCACGAGCCCACCCAACACACGAACCACATTTATGTGCACACAGGCATCGCTGCGTTGGTGCTGGGGAGTTACTTTCCTCCCGTGTTCTACGGCTTTCACTGCTTCCCCTTCTGGCAGCGATTGTACATCACATCCATCTCCCTCCTTGGTACCGTCACGTTGGTCGCGCCGTGGTTCCGCTTCTTCCACTCGCAGAGGTACGCGCTTGAGTCTGCCAAACTGTCTGCAGCACGCATGGGATGTGACCAGTCGCGCCCCTTCTTTGCTCAGGTACCTGGGCATACGAGTGAGCCTGTACGCCATGGTGGCCGTCGCCGGTATTGTGCCGGCCGTGCATTCCTACTTCCTTCTCCAAACGCTTGCCTACGGTACGGGAGGCCTTGACCCAGCCCCGCGATCGCATTGGCACGGGCAACTCTTGAATTTATGATATTCATAATTTATCTCTTTTTTGATTTTGTTAAACAAAAAAAAAATCTGCGCAGATGGCTCGTTTGATGAGGTGTACCATCGACTCTACGTCATGTACGGTCTGTACACTTTAGGTAACCTTTCGCCGATCCACAGTTCGTTCATCAGTAGTGGCTCGTATTACTCACAACGCAACGTGTGTACCTCTACGCGCACAGGGGTGTTCTTCTACATGTCCAAGTTTCCCGAGTCTCGATTCCCCGGCAAGTTCGACATCTGGGTACCTATCGATGCCTGAACACACCAGCTAACCGCCGTCGTGCTAACGGCCACGCTTGCTTTGCGCTTGCGATGGACAGTTCAACAGTCATCAGTGGTGGCACTTGCTGGTGGTGTGCGGGACTCTGGTGCACTGGAGCAACTGCCTGCTCATCTACGAGAACTACCTAGCGCTTCTCCCCACCTGTCCCTAACTGGAAAGCAACAAATAAAACAAAAACATAAATTGGCCAATCGCGAAAAGCAGGCTTCGCGAATGTTTGCTGAAAGGCCAACAGAAATGAACCGAACAGATGGGCTGTGGTCAGTGAGTGTTGTCTGTTTGGGTGGCATGGTGTTCCATGCTCTTGTTGGTGAGGCTGTAGTCAATTGTGGTGTGTGTGGTAGTGATTTGAGGTTGTGTCTCTCCTTTTTTGGGCTTTTTTATTTGTTTAAAGGACATTTGTTACATAGTGGGTTGCGCTTGTGGTGTATGTCACACACCTTGTTTGTAATAATGAGGTCAAAACAGCCTTGTACTGGTTGTGGTTTGTGGTGCCATTGATGCTCCACTTTGCTCCAGGGTGGCATTCCAGTCTCCTATATGTATGGTTGGCGATTTCTTGTTGGTGTTGTGGGCAATGGGTTTGTAATTGTTGCCAATCTAGGAGAGAAAAGAAAGATGTATTCTGTGTACAAGCAGGGGTACAAAAATGAAGAGACATGGAGAAATAAGGAAAGGAAGAAAGAGGAGAGAAATGAACGTGGAGACGAGTTGTTGTGTCCAACACTCCCCTGCAGATATAATGCATGTTGCAGATGAGTAGATTTAGCTTGTGGCAAGAAGATAGATGAGGGCCACAAGGAAGTGCATGTGGTTGTATGCGCACAGGAAGCATGTGAGACAGACAATGGGGTAGAGGATGTCTGGGCATGTTGAGAGCGCAATGTAGAGGAGTGTGCCAATGATGGTTTGATACTTGAGTTTGAGGCAGTTGAGGACCCAGCGTGTGCTAATGGCTGAGTGGCCAGCTGGCAGTTTGACAAGTTCAGATGTGCTGTTGAGCACAAGGGCACTGAACTCCTTGTTTATGGCTTACTTGTCCTGTAGAGGCAAGCATAGGACTTCTTGAAGGCATGTAGGTGTAGGGCTGTAGTTGGCCTCAAGAAGGGCGTCCTTCATCTTGGCAACCGCTGCTAGAGTGTTGGCTGCGTGTGAGCTGGCATGGGTGATCAACAGTTGTTTAGACAGCTTTGTTGTTGTGTAGTTGCTTCCCTTTGAGTGAGCTGGGGCAAAAATCTTGCGTCCAGAGTGGGAGGCGCTGACCACTGCAGTGGTAGGAATCTTGTAGCCATTGTTCTTTGACATGTGAACGCTCAATGCAGGTGGTTCACTTGCTGGAGTGTCAGATTGAGAGATTGGAGCAGTTGGAGACAGTGTGGCCAAGTGCAGTGAATTGCTGTGTGGGGGATCTGCACAGTTGCTGGCCAGAGGGTTGCCATTGTTGGTAGGGTGTGATGACGTTGGTGTGTGGCTGGCAGGAGTGGCAGTTGGTGAGATCTGCTCCCCCAGCTCAACTGTGTGACCAATGGGCGGCAGGGGGCAGAAGTGAGGCATGCGTGCCAGGTTCATCAGCATGTGCTGAGCCTGGCTGCTCGTCAAATATGACATTGGGTCAAAGTGCATGCTCAGGAGCTGTGAAATGAGCTCAAGGCTACAGTTGTGGCTGTGGACTGGTTTTTTGTGCACTCATTTCCAGGAATGCAGTGCAATCAATTAACCAGCTTTAGACAAGAAACAATTGTAATTTCAAGTTTACAAAATCTTTCATTTTATTGAAGTAAAAGTCAATGGAGAGGTGTAAAAAATGGAGGGTCGTTTTTTGTGTTGTGCAAATGCAGTTAAATTTACAGATGGGCTTACAAAACCAATTTAGAAGGGTGAATATCATGGTCTTAATTTTTGGCGTAGCAAAAGGAAGTTATATTTACTGATGGGCTAACAAAACTCCCCTCACACCAGCCCAGAACAAGGAGTTCCTGGGCCTGACACTTGACACGACCAGCATGCCAACCTTCCAAGTTCCTGCAAACAAGATATGGGCAGTGAAGGACATCAACTGCCCGCTGTGCAACCAGGGCAGGGATGGCCAGTCCACCAAGGGCCACGGTGGCCAGCCTGTGCACCTCTCTCACAAGGGCAGTCCTGCCAGCCCCACTACTCCTACAAAATGTGGGTGGCCTGCTGGATCTCTGGGCAGCATGCACAGAGGGCTGGTCCTCTGGCGCCATTCACGCGCTGATGTTGGCTCTGGCACCATTGACCTGGCAATGCTACAGCCAACCTCAAGCACTTCCATGACTACTGCCACCAATGAGGCTGGCCTTTCCCACCACTGAGGAAGTGGGCATTGACATCACCGTCTTCACTCTGAAATCCTTCAGGAAGACTGGCATGATGGCTGGCCTCAATGTGGGCGTAGAACCAGATGCAGTCTTCAAGCTTGGCAGCTGGAGCTGCGCCAACACCTTCTGGCACCACTATGTCTCCTGTGTGGTTCCCAAGGCCTACACCAACCTCATCTTTGACTCCAGCACTGACAACAACAGCTCAGATTGCATTACTCCCAGTTAACAGAGGGAAGGAACACTCTGTGCTTAACCTTTTATTTATTATTTTTGGAAGAATCAAAATAAATAAGAAGTTAAACCCACCCACAGATTCACAAGTAGGTGCTCATAGAGGTGATCCTTTGTTACAATCATGGGCATGTATATGTTGGAAGAATTGGGAGTGTGACAGCCAAACTGACATGCCACACAATAAATGGTAAGTCCCTAGGCATGGCAATACTGAAGGTATCATCATTTCAGAAATTCGCCATCTTGTTTTCCAAAATACCATAGGTAGTTGTCTACTATCATGAACACAACATGCCACACGCACTTATGGTTGACATAGTACATTCAGCTTATAAATGACTGGTGATCCATAATGGTTGTCCTCAACCATTGGTGTGAGGTTAAGTTGCTCTACTGCATATTCATATTGTAACATATACATATATGCAATACACATTGGTTTTGTCATTGAGCTGGACATACAAATATAAAGATTCACAGACCATACAGACCATTTTCCATGACAAAGAACGTGAGCTTTGTGCTGGTCAATGTCCACCCCTTGTTTCATTATTGGATGTGCTTATAAGCCACACCAACAGCAGTCCACAGGCGTTCTGCTGGGTTTCATCCTTGCAACCTTCAGGGCATCAAAGATGCTGATCACTTGACCAAAGCCATTCTCAACTCACATATACAATATGAATGGCAACATCAAAATGTGAGTAAAATTGGTGCAAGAGAAGAAATGGTTGTTTAAGCATTGCAATAGATAATACATAATGCAAATCATTGAAACTTAACATTTATAAATCAAAAACCAGGGTACTTGTGAGTAGTGTGCACTTGAGAAAGCAGAGAAAAGATACTGCTGAAGCAGTGGAATGCAACAACAAACACTACAATAAAAAAACAGAAAACAACTCGATGAAACAAGGTAGGAAACTCAGATGCTTTGCAAGGAGGAATGCATGCTCAACAATGGAAAGCCCAAGTATCTGGTCATTGATGGCAACCATCACGTGGATGCTGCACACACAGCAAATCCTGGCCAGAAATTTTCCTGGTTATGTGACATTGCTGACATATGTCTCTGCTTGTCTTGTTACCGATGTTATTAGAATGCTGCCAAAAAGGAATACTGGGTCATGCAGGGCGGACACAAGCAGATCCTCTGGGACTAATTTCTGAACACCAGAGTAAGCATCCCCTCCAAAGCTGGAGTGCATATATGTGATTTCAACCTCCATGCCTTACAAACATTGATTGCACATGTGAAAACCTGTGTTTGCAGCCCTCAACTGCCCACCTTTACAATGCCAACCGCAAGGCAGCCTATCAGAAATTGCAAAACTACACCAGTATCATCCAGAATCTGGAGTTACTCTACACCAGCATGGGTGTGCCATGCCATTCACCCCACTCTACCTCCAAAATCTGGTAACTACAGACAAGGCTTTCCTCAGTACCATTCATAACCTTCTCTATTATCAAATGAAGAAACAATTGTAATTTTAAGTTTACAATATTTTAGGTAGAGTAATTGTTTGTTAGCAATAAAATGGATTTTAATGAGGTAAAATTTCTCATTTTATCGACGTAAAAGTCAATGGAGAGGTGCAAAAAATAAAGGGTCGTTTTTTGTCATGACTTAATGCTGCACTGTCATGCATGTGCAGGTGGTGTGTTTGCACCTGCCTCATTGCCTGCTTTTGATTCAGCACACATGCTTGCTTGCCACCACCAGTGGTCATGTGTGGTCTGTGGCACTCCAGGATGGGACTGGTGCCGTGCCCTTCCCTGAGGGGGTGACTCCATAGCTGTTTCTATGTTTTTATTAGGTATGTGGGCTGGGCATGGTGCTAAGTAGTTGTAGCTGGTCTTGAAGTGCGTGGCAATGCTAAGCCAATGTCAGCACCAGGACGCGCCTGTAAGTAACATAAGCAATGATACTTGTTGTTTGCTTGAAATGATGCCAGCCAAGTTGCTTTGCCTGGTGCTTGGCCAGCTCACCTCCAGCCATGCTTGTGACAGTGTGTGCTTATCACAAGGAGAGAGACACTTCTGTTGTTTTTACTATTTAAATTATTATTCACTCAGTCAGATGGTTGACTGGATACTGAAAATAAATAGTAAAAACAATCCCTGTATTTGGAGTCCTTTCCTCTTCATCAAGCGAGCAAGTAGAGATGGAGAGAGAGAGAGAGAGAGAGAGGGACACTTCTGTGTTGTTGTTTATGGAGTCCTTTCCTCTTCATCAAGCAAGCAAGAAGATAGAGAGAGGGAGAGGGACACTTCTGTGTTTTTCTTTACAGAGTCGCTTCAAAGTTGCATTCAGCATCAGAGTTGGCTGAGTCTGAGTCCTCAGGCACCTCAACGTCAAGAATGATGTCAGTGTATCCTCTTGCATTACATTGCAGCCGCATAGTGCCACCAGAAGGTTTCTGCACTGTGCCAGCCAGGTGGTCCACACCACCAATTCCACATTATCCCCCAGATGAGCTTGAGGCAGCCATAGAAGTTAATGCAGGCCAGCACAATGCAGCAGTTTTCAGCATGCTGGTCAGGCACTGCCATGGGGCAGGCTTGTGAGGCATTACAATGCATACATGAGGGAGATGCTGGGCACCTTGGTAGCCCTTGTCTGCAAGCTGTAGCCAGTAGGGGTGATTAGCTGTCTGCTCCCTCTCCTCTGGCATCTTCCAAAGCTTCTTGGTCCAACTATGGACATTCTGCCAGTAGATTTCAAAGTCATGGCACACTCCAGGATGGCCACTGCTTATCCTCATTGCCACACCTGACTTTGGTGCATGGCTGACTTCTGATTTCAGGCAGTAGAGCTTGTGCTTCCCAGAGTACATCAGCTTTACTTCCCCTACACCCAGATACCAATTTATAACAAATTGTGATAAATTGAAGAAAGATGTGTACCATGCCTGCCAAGCAGACAGTTGCACTGCTGCACAGTGCAGTCAGTGATGAATGCAGCTTCAGGGAAGTTATCACTCACCCATCCACACTCCTCACCAGGTCGTAGTACTGGTTGAGGTGGGTTAGGGCAATGCAACAAAGATTGAAGAGATGAACATACCACTGCTTTGTAGAGTTGAGTTGGCGCCCACACACTCAGGAACTCACCAGCAATGGCCTCTGGCTCTCTTCCACTCTTGTAGTGGTTGAGCAGAAAATAAAATGCATCAAATGCACTAATTTTGCTCTTCCACCCATGCCCACTCCAGGCCATTCACATTGCATCTGCCCTGATTTGCCACAAGCCCATGAGCTTGTTGAAGGTGAAGTTGGTGAACACCATTGTCGTTTCATTTGCCTGAGTTGTGGTTACCATCTTCAGCTGACCCAAGATGATGATGCTCTCCTCCTCTTCAAGTGTTCATGGTTTGCATGGTTTTGGAGTAACAGAAAGAGAGCAAAAGGAGTGTGGTTCATAACTTTTCTATAGACCTTATGCAGGCAAACAGAGTAATTTGGAATACACACAGATGTGCTGACACACACAGTCACCACACAAGCTGTGAGAGATTGCTCAGACAAAACAGGATCAACGAAACTGAGCAGAATCACAAGAACTCATGGACTTCAAGAGATGTCTTGTACTCTATAAAAGATTGTCAATTTAAGTTAGCTCTGTTTAATTGATTTAGGTCACATCATTATTCATCAAACAATCCCCTTCTCATGATGGCAGCAGCAGTTGCAGAAGAGGCATGTGAAGAGGAACTAGGCTGTGGTGAGGAACTAAATCTAGAGGCAGAATCAAAAGATGAAGTCTTCTGTTGTGCCACTAGCCCCAATATGAATGGCTTTAAATTCCGATCAATGGCGCTCATCACAACAAGGTTGGGGGGTCAGGTTGGGCGGCCGGCCACGGGCGGCGGTGGGCGGTCAGGTTGGTTGGCGGGCTCATCAATTGATATGTCATCAAAGGGATCCCAGTACTGTTTGTACTTTGTGTTGAGGTGGTCAATCAGCTCTTCAATGTTAACTTGGAGTGCCTTCTTCATCTTGTGGTATTCCTCCCAGCTCATGACATTCCAAATGAACTTGTTCCCCACACATCATCTCCCTTCTTCCAGTAATCAGCTTCACTGGCAAGAGGGGCAAAGCCCATAATGAGAGAGATGGCAAGAAAGCTGAGGAGAGAAGAAAAGGTGAAGTTGATGGCCTAGTGGTGACTGCATGGTGGAGATGTCTGCTGCTCTCTAGCCTCCTTTTGCTTTGTCTCTTGATTGTGGAATGATGCTGGTCTTGAAGATGTTGGAGAAGAAGAGAAGGAAGAGATGGAGCTGTTACTCCATTGCTGCTGTGGGGATGTTCTTTGGCCCACCAACACCTGAATTCTCCCTTGAGGGCAAGCTGCACCTTTCATTGCTCCATCCCTCTGCCTCTCTGTGCTTGCTCTTTTGCTTCACATATCTTCTTTCTCTTCTGTGCTGTTGCTTTCAAGGCATCTTCTTCAGTCTCCTCACAAGCCACCACTGAGGGTGCTGCTGCTGCAGGTGCCACTGCTGAGGATGCCACTGAGGGTGGACCTGGACAAGAATTTTTATATTATTTTTCAATACTTAAATCTATACATCATTCATAATATATCAGGAAAAGGGAGTTTTTTTCTGAAATAAGAGGCATACCTGTAGCTTCTTTGCCTTTTTCTCTGGGCATAGGGCCTTATTACATTCTTTAAGTTCCCTTTTGCACAGTGAACACCTGTGTGTTGTTCTTTTCCTCCTCTCTCACTCCATCAACTTTTTCACCCTGGGGCTTTCACCATTGCTGTCAGTTACAGCTGCGAAATTTATTGTCAACAACTATGCCAAAAATTGCAAGGGGGTGGGGATGAGTCACTGCCCAAGCTTAAGACTTATGCTTGCAATGGTGAAACAGTTCACTGAACAAGGACCAAACACGCAGAATAGACTTGGGGGAAATTGATAAAAACATGAAGATGTGTCTTTTATTCCATCCAAGCAAGCTCAATATTAGCAATCTCAGCAATAACTCCAAAAGCAATGGGGTGCAAGCTCCTGCTATGTTTCCATTGCTGCTTAAGGCATGCCAACTTCTTGAAAATGGAGAACACATTCTCCACCTGCACCCTGACAACACCCATGTGAAAGTTAAAGATCTCTTCCTGTGGTTTAAGGTTTCTGCCCTTAACAGGTGCAACCACATGAGGGTTGCCTATATAGGCCTTGTCACCCAGGACTTTTTCACCTTCTTCCAGCAGGGTAAAAAAACCAATTTCAGCAGGTTTCAAATCATGAAACGCTCCACTGGGATACCCACCACCAATCCAGCTTTTTCACCTTCTTCCAGCAGGGTAAAAAACCAATTTCAGCAGGTTTCAAATCATGAAACACTCCACTTGGATACCCACCACCAATCCAGAGTATCCTTTTGCTATAAGGACATATTGCCATATCATATTTGAGAGCATGGTGCTTCTTTTTAGGAGTTCAGTTGGCCAGAGCAAGATGAATCCATCCAACTCAACAGGTACCCTACAATCTCCACTAATTAACCCACCCAAGTCAACTGTTGTCTCACTTGGTCAGCTCTTAACTTGGCATTGTTGTGCCATGTTGTGACTAGGACTGAGAGGGAGATGGCTGGAGATCTAGGGGGCTGTTCCAATTGGGAGATCTCCAAGGCCTTTTTAAGGAAAGACAGTGCTTTTCCTTATGGATCCACTGTGGTAGTAGATCATAAATTGCATTCTGGCCAGCCTCAGATTCACTAGCAACCAACTCCCTCTCAGTCCTAGTCATGATGTGGCACAACAATGCCAAGTTCCACACATTTCTGTGGAAATTGCCAGCTGACAAGTTTGAAAGTTGAGGTGGACTCTGGCAACTTGATTGAAATCTCATTCAAGCGCCTTCTGCCCTGTGCTGATTCACTGTCAAGATTGCAAAGGAGGTGATTGGGCTCTTGAGCCAGCAGATCTCTGAGATCAGCAATTTTGCAGACTCCTTCAAGGCCGCTGAGAATGTGGGGAAAATTCTTGTCAAGCCTGTCCATCAGATCCTGTTGATGGACCACATGACGGTTAACGTTGTTGATGGAATGGCAAGAATCTCATGCAAGGGAGCTCTGGGCCAAAGTTGTGGTATGTAAGAGAGTAATGAGAGATAAATAAATGAGTGAGTGAATGAATGATCTAAGTATTGCTGTTCACTGTTCCAACTAGGTCCAGAACGCACTAGCATTCCACATAGTGGACTCCACCACCTTCTGTGAGTTCTCCAACTACATGGGCTTTGCTGCACCTTGCTGGCAGACTCTAGAGAACACACTCAAGGTGATGTGTGAGAAGCTAGAAGCTCCTCTCCATGCTGAACTGTCATCATACAAGACCCTCAGTGTAAACAGGTACTTTTCTTCATCTGAAGAGTGAGGAGCACATCAGGAGCCTCCTTCTCAAGGTCAAGAAGATAGCCAAGCACTTCCAGGTTTGTTTTGCCTTCATTTTCAGCTTATTGAACTGATTCTAACTGCTATGGAGATAGGGATCTGCTAAGGCATCTTGGGAGCTACAAGCAATCATTGTGGAGCACAAGTTCAAGGACCTCAAGGTGATTGCAGACTGTCCCACCAGGTGGAGTGCCTCATTCAACATGGCCCAGAGAGTGGTGGAGCTCCATCCACCCATCTCCCTCTACTTCATCAAGTTCCCCAAGCATCAAGGGCTTCACCTGTTTTCCAGTGAGTGGCAGGAGCTCAAGGAGGTATGTGCTTGCCTCCAGGTCTTTGCCAGCGCAACTACTGTCCTCTCTTCAGAGACCGATCCTACTGCAGCCTTCATGTGGCCAATCTTCAATCATCTCAGCAACACCAACCTGGCTCTTCCTCCTCCTGCATCTGCTCCACCAACCAATTTTGATCTGGACAACCTTGCTCCAACTCCAACATCACAGCAGTCAACGAACTGATGCACAGAACCAGTGCAGCAGATCTACTTCAGCCCCCACTCTCCCCCATCAGCCCTCCAGCATCTTCTTCATGCCCACACCATCTTCTGCTGGAGCACCATCTCCAGGCAGACTTGACTGCTCTACTCTGCAGCTTCATTTCTTCATCCACAGTTCAAGAGCTTCTCCTTCATCAAGGATCCAGTACTTCGTGCCCAGGTCAAGGGTGAGGCCATTGCCACTGTGTGTGCATACTCAGGTAATGCTGCCTGTTGTTTCTTGTATCTGTATTTTGACTTACTCCTTTTATCTTATTGTTTTTATGTAGGTGGTGGCAATGCTGTTCTGTGTGACAGTGTTGCCACACCTGAGTGTGACAGCTATGCAGAGCTGTTTGGTCCTTCTGGACTGCCTGCCACCACAACACTCTCCACCCTAGACCAGGAGCTTGCAGCTTATGAGGGCATCCATGCAGATGGGCATGCAAGCACAGCATATCCTATGCACCCCTCTGATCTGGTGGAGGCTTCATCAGCACCAGTACCCCCTTCTTGCCTCTGCTGCTCGCCACTTCTTCACTCTTCTTGCAACCTCTGTTGCATCAGAGCGTGCATTCTCTACAGCAGGGTGGGTGGTCTCTCAGAGGCGCTGCTCTATGTCTCCTACCACCACCTCCACCCTTATGCTTGTGCATGCCAACTCTGACTTTGGCTCATTTGCTCCTGCTTCCTCTTCTTCAAGTCAGTGACAGCAACTTCTCTATTCTTTATGTACTGGTGGCCATGCACCTTTAGATCATGGAAAAATATACATATATACTGGTAGGAGTAGTAAAGATCACTTCTTTATGTACTGGTAACCCAACCAGTTCAAAAACGAACTGGTTCCAGAGGAATGCCAAGAATGGCCCCATTTAAAATAATTAAAAATTGTTAACTGGGCAATGGAACTCCGCTTTGGTTGGCCCTGTGGGTGGCCACAGCAGATGCGGTTTCTGATCTGTGCCATCATGAGTCAGCTTACATGTCGAGAAAGAGAGGATATCCAACTCAACCCTGTTGTGGCAAAAGGTGCCACTCAATTGCCTGTTGGCCTGAACTGAATTAACAGCCCTAGAATAACATCTCCAGCAACCTCGCCCAGCATGGCACCCAACAAACATACCCCAGTGGTCCACCTGCTGCGAGGCCTGCCTCTATCGCTGCACAATTAAAACGTCTGAGAGTGCAATGAGAAGTTGCAAGTATGGTATGCGGGAGGACGAAGAGGCCTCAATGGTGTCTGGTAGCATGAGATCACCTTGCAGGAAAGCGCGCCAACAGGCGCCTATCTATTCACAAGGCCATCCCTCCTAGAACGAGCAGAAGGGCACCTCGTCTTCCGTGTGAGGACAGCCAGGCTCGAAGTTGATCGCAAGATTCAGCCCACTCTGCAGATTGAGAGGGGGGGGGGGTTACAGTTGATTGGTAACGAACTCTTGCAGCAATAAAACACACTTGGAGGTCTGTGTACCTTCGAGGAGAAGAAGAGGTCTGTCCTCTGCGCCTTGAACGAGTAGAACACTTTGGCTCGGTTAAAACGCGGGTGGACAGTGTTGATGATGGATCTGCAGTAGGAGAGTGATTGGTCAAGCGGTAGAGCCACCCAGTCGTTGCGGTTGTGTCGACTGATCGGTTTGCCACATTTGTGGACGTAGAAGAAGCCATCGTTGACGAGCCTGAAGGAGACCCTTGGCCCGTCAGGCCACCTCTCATAGTCGACCGTCGCCAAATAGGGAAACTCTGCATGCTTGAAGATGAAGAAGGTCCTCTCTTTGATCTCTAGAAGCGCGTCAAACGTGTAGTGCTTCCCCTGGTGGAGATTGGTCTCGATGAAGGCCTCAAATACCTGTTGCGATTCAGAATTATCGTAAGACGAAGCGCTGATACAAATGATGGGCTTACCTCGGATATCAGTTCGAACCGATGATGCTTGGCCTTGAATTCCTGTGCTTGTTGTTGGCGTACCCTGCGCACAACTTCTCTGTCTTCCAGTTCCTTCTCTTCCATCCCTACGAAATACTGACTGAGCAGGTCGAGGTTGGGGGCGTCCATTGCGCACAGTGATGGTGGCCAGCGTGTGCGCTCTTGCAAAGCTGAGATCGAGGATGAGGGAATTACTCGGGGAAAACCGTTCGGGGAAACGGGAAACCGTAAAATGTGTGGCGGTAGGGTTCGGCGTCCGGAGGGCTGCTGCGCGCCAAGCCAGCGGAAGATTGAGGCACACCTTGTTTCGTCGCGGAATACTCTGTCTTGGCACGAGAGGGTGCGGGCGATGGCAAATTGGCTGCGAGGCAGGCCCAATTCCAACGCAGAACGAAGTTTGGGTTTCTGGAAAACTTTGAAATGCCGAAAAAGGGAACCGGCGATTTTGATCAAAAACCGGACTGGAGGTGGAAAAGAGCTCAAGGTGAGCCGCCTCCGGAGCAATGCTGCGCACTATGTTAGGCCGAAGCGTGCGAGGCGTATTTGTAGGGCTGACCGTAATAGTCGTCATCGCTGAATGCTGAATCGTAGCCCGATCGCGTGCTGTTGTTCGACTTATTGTTGATGGAGTAGTAGAAGTCCACCCGCTCCTTACTTTCCCATTCGGAGTCGCCCACCTCGTCGTACAGCGACGGCGACGCGCTGCTCGTGCTTTTTCGTGCGCATGCGAAAGACGCATGTGAGCTTTGGCCAAAGGAAGGGAAGGCTTGACGACGTTCTATGTACCTATGCCCGTAGAGAAAGTAGTGCTGAATGATGAAGATAGCGTCGAAGAAGAGGGAAATGAGCGCCAGCGCGAGTTTGGGGTAGTCCTTGAACGGAGATGCGTCGCCTGTACGAGGGCGAAGCAGGGGAAGATGCGTCAGGCTCCGTAAGCGTGGATGACCACGCAGGGGGAGCATAACCTTTGTCGATGGCGATGAGTCCGTTCTGGAGGAAAGAGAGAAGGCCGCCGACCACATCCAGCAGCACTTGCCAAATGGACCAGCCCTCTGCCACATAAACCCGGTTGATAAGACAAGGAGGCCACCTCGGTGCCGAGCCTCGATGCCCACCAACCGTCGGGTAGGCAAGTCGAGAGTAAGCCACCACCCAAGCCCGAGAGAGTGTACCAGTCGATTGCATTTTGTAGTTGATGTAGACCTGCGGCGAATACTTGATCACCGTTATGGCTGCCTTGACGTAGCCCAGACCCTGAATCCACCACAGCACTGGCAGCACGCCGCATGCGGTAGTGAGCAGGAGAGTAAGAGCGAGGAGAGGAATGGCGGAGCAGGGGCTGGAGTACTTTTGACCCACGGCGAAAAGACGAGGGCGCCCAGCACCACCACGCCGATGGTGATGAATGTGGAGATGGCTATGCACACATACGATACCCGTTGGCTCCCTCGCTGCGGCGGATTGAGCCATCACCACGATCATCGCCACGATAATACTTATCAGCCTCCAGCATCAGCACGAAACGAATTGCACGAACGTATGCGCCAAACGCTGATCAATTTGGCAAATGAGGCGCGAGGAGAGTAGACAGGGCGACATACCTCATAGATGACGCACTGGAACATGGTCAGCAGCACCATTGCCACACCATGGAGCGCAAAGACTGAGAAGGAGGGAGCGAAATTTGAGTAAGAGTCATCACATGTGACGTCGCGAGAGGAGAGTGAGTTTACCGACGTCGTTGATTTGTACGGAGACTTCTTCGCCGTTGTTGGCTTCCCGGTACTCCTCCTGGACGCGGCTGCTCCAAAACTCGGAACACTGCACACGCACGCACGCACGCACGCACGCACGCACACACACACACACACACACACACACACACACACACACACGGCCCACACATCAGGACACCACCAATAACAAGGTCGTCAGCCGTGCGCTGGCCGGAGGAGCGGTCGAATGCATCTCGTAGCTACCATGTAGATGCTGTAACACGTGAAGCCCAGCAGGTTGTAGACCACGAAGTCGAAGGAGAGCCCCACCACGCTGTATTCAGATAATTACCATCGCGCCCACGCAGCGTCACAACACAACCGCCGGCGGACCACAATACTAAATAAAATAAAATAAAATAAAATAAATCATAAAACACCTTCCTGTATCGCCGAAAGGGCGAAGGAAAACGGGAAAGAACGAAAGAAGGGCACTTGATGGCACTGACCTCTTTCGGCTCCAGTTGCGGTAGATCTGCGGATAGAAGCTCACCGACCAGGCCACAAAATAGACTGAACACAAAGTCGAGCACGCCAGTGAGGCTCAACGTATGCCCTGATGATCTTTGTTGTTACGTACCCCAGCCACACACGTCCGAGAGGATGCTGAGCGTGGTCATGGCGGCCACCAGCTCAGTGAGCAAGAAGTCTTCTTTTAAAAGAAGAAAAATAAACGTTGTGGTCGTTTGCTGCCAGAAACTCGCCGCCGGAAGCAACATTAATTATGTTATCAATTAGCCATGTGTACGTGTCACGCCACCTTAAGAGGTATCTATCAAAAAGATCACGGTTCTTGTGTTGTTGGCGCGCAAAAACACGAAAATGGGAGATAGGGTGCCTTCTGAATTCCTGGTGGCCAAGAGGTGGGACTTCTGCAGGGATTCCATACTGCGATCAAGTGGCTACGGAGCCCTCTTCGGTTCCCTTTCACTCTTTCTCTTCGGTATTGCCCCCCCCCCCAAAGCAATCCTTGATTAGGCTTTCGATCAAGCACTTAGTTGCGCATGAGTGAGCCCTAACTGTGTCTGCCATCCCAATTACCCGACATAATTATCGGCAATTCGTGAAGGCAAGCGGTGGATGCGGCTGTTCGGTATCGGCGCGGGTGCGGGTGCTGGTTTTGGGCTGGGCGTGTCCGAGTGCCGGGCCTCCTTCAACCGCGCGACTCGCTTCGACCCTGACCGCATCCTGGTGGTGCCCCACGGCACCAAGGTGCACGACGATGGCACTCCCAAGCACTAGTAGTGACACGAACCACAGCAGTGGAAAGGGGCCGGTTGGAGCCCATCATGAAGTTTGCTCGTCCGCGGACCCTCGTCCCCCACTCATCACTCGCCTCGACAGGGGCGTCTGTGGGATGCGCTCGCACACAACAATCGAGGTCTTGGACAGACGGGATCATCGTTTTATGTGCGACGAAGAGGAGGGGAGCGGGGAAGGACGGAGGAGGGCGCCTCAGAGTGTGTTGAGGCGAGAGAAGGTGTTGTCCGTCGTGTTCGTGCTCGACTGGAGCAGCTCGTCGGTCACCCTATCGCACGCCTTGTCAACGAGCACCCTCTCCGTATCGCTCGGCACGTTCCTCATCCAGATGTCGTTGAAGTTTTTCAGGTACCTGTCGAGAGAGAGAGAGAGAGAGAGTGGAAAGCGCGCGCG
Organism: Acanthamoeba sp. SK_2022b; assembly: GCA_027943245.1. Lineage (NCBI taxonomy): Eukaryota > Discosea > Longamoebia > Acanthamoebidae > Acanthamoeba > Acanthamoeba sp. SK_2022b. The sequence continues at coordinate 19,217 of JANDJZ010000178.1, forward strand.
TGAGACAGTCATGAGTCTGCCAGGCACAGAACGCAGCATCACACGGTGTGGCTGTCCCGTACCTCGGGTCGATGGCCTGCACCATGGTGGGCACGAACACCTCCTCGTGCGACACGGGCTTGATGCCGATGGCCACCCTGTTCAGCCTCTGTTTGTCCACAGGCACCATGTGGGGCAGTGGTAAGCCTTGAGGCTTTCTGGCGAGGCAAGCGACGCTGTATCAACGCACCTCGGTATCAAACATGTTGATGATGGACTGCACCGCCACGTTAGGCGCGCTGCGTAAGCACAAACAATGGACGTGTCAGCGCTCGTTCAAAGAAGGGGGCGCACGTTGGTGAGTGGGTGGGGGCGTACTCGAGCGCGCCTGTTCTGTATCGGAACTCACCGCACGGCACGTTGGCATCGTAGTGAAGGATGGTGACGTCGTCAATGGTGAGGTCCATTGCCTCAGTGGCCATAGCTAGCGCCTTGCCCATGTCTGATGGTGCGTGGCAACCCGTGCAGAAGTACAAGGCCGAGTGATTGTGGTGAGGAGGACAAGGTGTCGTTGCTGTCTGGACAGTGGCGAAGACACGCGAGCGGAGACAGGACGTACCCTTCTGCTGGTAGGTCTTAGGCTTAATGAGAGCTATGCCGGTCTTGGAGGCGAGTGCGTCGCTGCAGATGTTAGGGATAAAATCCCACACCAGCGAGTACCTCTGCATAAATCCGGAAGACGTAATGCATTTAAATTCAGCAAAAAGTGGGACAATGGCGGACAGTGAAAGAGGACATTACCTGGGCATATCGCTCAAGGGCATGAATACCTACACTTTCACGCGAGAGTGGAAAGTACCAGTTGCCCAGGCCCACGATCTGCACAATTAATTGTAAATGATAAAAACAAAAGCAGGAATTAGCGGGTGCCAAACGATTTTAGAGACATTGATGCAGCCTCCAGACCGGAGCACAAAACATAGGGCGCCAACACTTGCTGGGAGAGTTTGAAGGGGCAAGATGGCCCCGGAAGGCACATCATATTTGCTTTATGATGGTGCCTTCCGGAGGCTCATCTGGGGGAGGTACGAGGTGGTTGACGCCGGCGTAGGGACGTTTCCATATTCCCAGGGACCTCTTCATCTTGCTTGTTTGTTCCAATCAACTGTTTTGTTTATTTGTTGCGAACTTCTTTGTAACGAGTTTTGAATTCCTTAACCCGACCAGGCGCAGATTGGCCCAACACCGCCTCCACCAAGCTGGCTCCCACTACACTTTATAATGTATCCAGGAAGATACCAACAGACATAGCAATCATTGGAATCACTTTGCTGAAGAACTCCTCCCATTGGATGAGCTTTGTCATGCAGGTTATTTCACACCCAGGCAAGCCCAGCTATTTCACTCTATGATTAACATGTGGGTAGCTAGATCATGCAGGAGTGACCTCAGCATGCCATTTGACTTTCCAACTCAAGATCTTACAGTACAGATCTCATTTAATGCTTACTATTTGCACAGGAATACTATGTATGTGTACATAACACAATAGTGACCCTAAACCAAAGTTAAGTTTTCTAGACTTTTTTGTGCACTCATTTCCAGGAATGCAGTGCTATCTGGTGAATGCTGGTTAACCAGCTTTATACCAAGTAACAATTGTAATTTTAAGTTTACAATATTTTAGGTAGGGTAATTGTTTGGTATGTGCTATAAAATGGATTTTAATGAGGTACTAAAAGTCAATGGAGAGGTGCAAAAAATGGAGGGTCGTTTTTTGTTAAATTTACAGATGGGCTTACAAAACCAGCTGGGGTAGGCATCGCTGTTGTCATTCAGATGTTGGGGAGGTGGTTTGGTTTTGTGACACCAAGACAAAAAGGAAGGGAGAGAAACCCCTGTATGGCCCTACCTCCTGAAACTGGGAACTTCCAGGCTGCAAAATTCGATCTTTGCATTGGTGTTTGCCCATGCAAAGCCAATGTCCACCAATCATTGCTGATGGGGGGAGTAGCTGGCACATCAAAAATAGGACAGGACTGCACAGGAACATTAATGGTAAAATGCACTTGCCTTGGGGTTGAGTTTAATTCATTGTCTGGTCAGTCCCACCAAATTCCTTGCAATCACTTGATGATATTCTTGGGTGCTTCATCCAGTCATGACAGCGGCCATCAGCATTTAACCATCATCAAGGGTTATCAGATGCACCATGTCAAATCATTCTGAGCCACCCAGTGGATGCTGTGTAAAGTCAACACATCCTTTTGCATGTATTCCTGAACTATGCTGATGGTGTAGCTCCTGTACCTCATGACTTAATGCTGCACTGTCATGCATGTGCAGGTGGTGTGTTTGCAACTGCCTCATTGCCTGCATCCTTGCTGATGACGTTGCACAGGTTTTGCTTCAGCACACATGCTTGCTTGCCACCATTGTGCCACACATATAACCTGCCAGGCTAGGTGGGTGACAAGGTGGTGGCTGGGCAGGAACCAGTGGGCGATCAGGTGGTGTCCAGGAAGTGTACAGTCAGCAGCCAGGTGTTGACTGGGTGGTAACCTGCAGGCAGCCAGGTGGTGGCAAGTGGGTGCCCAGGCAGTGGCAGTGACTGGTGGTGACTGGCACCAGTGACACTACTTGCCACAAACTGTTCTGGGAGGCAAAGCCTTCCAAATTTGAAAGCCACAAGAGTGTGTTGGTAGAGCACCACAGGTGGATTAACATGTGAACAGTAAATGCTCCACCAAGATCAAAAATCCTCTTTGATCTGATCCAATTGACATAACACCTGGTACATTCTAAGAAATGAGAGATCAAAAAGTCTTGTTTTTTTTGTGCTGTCATTTCCAGGAATACAGCGCTATCTGGTAAATTAACCAGCTTTGACCCAAGTAACAAATATAATTTTAAGTTTGCTGCAGATTAACCTTCATACGGCCTACTGAGGTCTTGGGGAGGACACTCAATGTAAGCCCGCATGCTAATTTTTCTGGTAAGGTATCCCCGGAATGTTGGGTTTTGGCGCCACTTTTTCGTGGGGCAGCGTTCTGTTTAACGGTTCGTTATCGCGCGCGTTTTCGTTGCGGTGAGGCTATCTAATTACTGAACCACCTCCAGCGCAAGAGAAGCTCTCTCCTCTTACGCCTCACGCATAGACCACAAGAAAAAAACAGAAGACGGGCATGGCGTCCATTAATGAGGCGAAGAGGATCCGCACAATTGCGCACGACACACCCAGCATTTCTACCTTCATAACCAGCAATTTGTACCTTCCCAAGCTTGTTACACTTCTCGAAGACGAAGATGATGAGGCCGTGGCGATTGCCCTCGAGGTCATTAACTTCGTCGTCTCGGAGTCGAACGCCGCGAACCGACGGAGGATCGCCTGCGAGAAGGGCCTTTTGTCACGAGTCCAGGAGATGATGATGGACATCTCGCTCGATTCCAGGACCAAGTCACACGCTATCAAAACCTACGCCAATCTTCAGGCCTACCAGTCCTCCAGCGTAGATGATGATGTCATCACTCACTCCAGTCCCTCACCTTCAACCTCGGTTTCCGCCAAGGAGATCGATGCCGATATCATCAACGAGGAGTTCCCCAACAAGCCCGCCGTGACGGTATGGCTCACCCCTCTCCGCGAACCTTTTTGCTCTCCCGCCCCACAATAACAGAGTGTTGTCTATGTTCGCCTTTCAGGCGAGTGCTACAGGCGCCGCTACCATGTCCATCTTCCGCGGGGCGGCTGCCGGCCCAGGCCGAAGCGCTACCGTTGGTTTTGGAGGTGCTTCCTCAGCCGTCTTGTCCCCTCCACAGGCCTCTTGTTGCAGCCACTGTGTTTGTAGAAACAACTAACCAGTGCTTTGCCTTTCCAGGTCTGGGCGCTCTCTCTTCCAATCATTCCGCAAGCGCCGCGCAAGGGGCATCTGGTAAGCCGACATCATTTGGTCATCTCAAGGGCATGGACTGATAATAGTGATTACCCCTCTCCATGCTCAGGTGCTGGCGCTACCACCGGAGCTCCGGGTCTGGCGCTCTTCTCGTCTTCGGTATCCAACCGGCTGGCGACGGCTCAGACCTTCACAGTCTTCGTCAAGGGACTCCAGAACCGACCAGAGAACAAGGCCGCGCTGGAGAAGAAGCTGTACGGGCCTCCCCTCCTCTCCACCACATTGGTCTTTGGCCGGAAGAGCGATACGGCACGAAGGGAGGACGCTCACCACGGCGTCTCATCGTGATGGCGTCCCTGTTATAGGCTGTCCATAAAGGGAGTTATCTCGTTCTCCATTTTTGAGGAAAAGGCTGTCGTGCGGGCTATCATTGGCGAGCAGGAGCTCCTCAAGTCAGTGCGAGAGATACCCGGCCTGGTATCTCAACCCTCCCATCATGGCCTCTCTTCCGCTTTCTTTAGAGACTGGTTTCTCGCTGCGGTCGATCTCACTTGGAACACCACTGACTGTCTCCTTTGTTGGCGCTACTGAACACAGCAGGTCGCCAGTTCGATGCCAGGCTTGGACGACAAGGAGAACTCTTCGCCACAGTACCTGCAGCGGGACAGGACGAGGGACGCGGGCAACAAGGGCAAGATCGTCGTGCAAGATTACAACAAGGACAAGGCCGACGATGCGGCCAACAACGGGTGGTTTGGTCGAGTTGCGCGCGCCCTCTGGGGCTGAGCGGGCGTGTAGAACGCTCGCTCCCCCGCCGTCGTGTAATCACCAATAAGGATCAACAACTCCCATTTTTTTTAAATTAAAAAATAAATATTTTACCCCAGGTGCGAGAAATGATATGTTGTTGCATTTGTTTGCAGATGTATGTTCTGTTACAGGGTGGAGGTTGTTGTGTACATTGTTATGGGGATATGTGGGGACTGTCTTGTTCAAGAGATGCGCGTTCTGAAGGACTGCGAAGGAGATTCAGTTGATGGCCTCGTGGTAGCCATCAGGAATGGACGTCGCGGCGCCGTCGATGGCCATGAAAAGCTCGCGCATCTGCTGCTCGTCCTCCTTCAACATGAGCGCCGAGAAGAAGCCAATGTCGCTGTTGCATCGCGACGGCGTGGCGTATGCATCGCTTCCCGTGGCCGTGGGCGTGTGAAGGGAGTGCGGGGAGCTAACGGAGCGGGTGAGCTGTTGGGGCTCGTTGAAGGCTGGCCTGTGTTGCGGTTCGACAAAATTGTACGACACGAAACCATAAGGAGGCGCGGGCGCACCACCCGCGGCGTGAGGGTAGATGGGCGTTGGCACAGGCAGCGGCTGTTGAGCGGCTGCAACGGCGGCCGTAGCAGTGGCGAGCTGGAGGTCGAGGAAGTGCATGGGGTCAAATTCGTCCTCCTTGCTCTCGATACTCACGCGCTGCATGGTGTCGGCGATGTGCATTATATCGAGCGATGTCCTGCGATCGGGCACGCTCGGCATCAGCGGTACGGGGGAGCTCGAGGTTGAGTTGGAAGGGCTGGCCGTGAGGAAGGGTGTGGTCGGCGGAGTGGCCGCGTGCGAGGCCGCGGAGGGCGCGCTCTGCTCGATTCCTCGGAGGATGGACTCGAGCTCGGCATCACCGATCGCCCATTGATTGCTTAGCTCGGCCTGTCCACTGGAGATGGCAATGGTGGGGAGCGTGTCGAACTCCAGGCTCGTGGGCACGCTCCTTGCATGTCTGCAGGTGTGGTGATGTCCTGTCGTCAAGAGCGAGCTGCGGGACTGATGAGCCGTGTGGTGCGGCCGGCCGTGAGCGCACACGACCGCCTCCGTGCCGTGCGTTGGGGGCGCGGTGCGTTCGGTCCGAGGCGAGAGGAGGGCCGCCAAAGCCCGTGTAGAGGTGTTGCCCGGGTAGGAAGCCGGAGAAGGAACGGCAGTCGGCGCGGTACGGCGGATGGGGACGCTGGTAGAGCTCCCGCAAACACTGGAGCTGCGACTGCGCATCCTGGGAGATTTCTTGATGGGCGAGGTGGGCACGGCAGACGACGAGTGGTGGTGTAGGACTGTGGGCGAGCTGCTGGCGCTGTTTGTCTTCTTGGGTTTGCCGCCCATCATCAGCGGATCACGGGCCGACGACGACGCGCTGTGGCTTCGCACGATGGCACTCTTGTGGCGCGGGGTGGAATGCAGGGAAATGGCCGAGTCCCCTCTCAGCCCACTCACCGTGTTGGAGGGGGCGGAGATGCTGCGGTCCCGGTGGACGATGTGAGCGTCGGCTGAGGTGAACATTCGCGCGTCGGAAACGCTTCGCTTGCGCTTAGGAGGGGTCTTTTTTGCGTTCGCTGCGGTCTGGCTCGCCGATTCCTTGGCCTCGGCAGTGGCGGCAGCGAAGGTGTCGGCCGACCAGGTCGCCGACTTGCTCTCTTGTTTCTCCTTCTTGGAGCGCTTGCGCTTCTTGCGATCCTCGTGCCGTGCCTTGCCCTTCTCGGCTAGGTTGTGCAAGAGCGAGATGATGTTGGAATCGCCCTGCAGGAGAGCGTGGCCCAAGGAGCTGGCCGTGGAGACCATAGAGCGTAGGCTGATGCTACTGGTCGAGGCGGTGGACGACGACTGAGGAGCGAGGAGTGCCGAGGTATGGCCATTGTTCATGATTGGTGATGACAGAGGCGACTGAGATGGCGTCGTTACCGACATGGTCGGTTGGTTGCTGCGATGCCCGAAGCAAGTGTCGGCCGGTAAGGTACCTAAAATGGGATAACAAATTTGTCTTCAGTCATATATGGCTTGCGTTCTCCCAGAAGCACGCGCCATTGCTCATGTACCAGAAGCAGAATCACTCTTGGACAGGAGACAGGGCAGGAGCCTGGCTTATAGCAGCAGACGAGAGGTCCAACCTGGCCTGACCAGCTGAAGAGTGGGAGAAGCAATGCTCGTTCCGGGTAAAGGCTTGATGGGCTGAGAAAAGCTGTGGCTTGGACTTGGTCCCTAGACTAGTTGGGTATGAAAGGCGTCAGCAGGCATGTGCAGGTATTGCCGCAAGGCGATGAAATGATGTCAAATTGATGGTGATGCGCTACCGCTGCTGGGTGTACAAGAGGAGGCGCGTAGCAAGGTACTAGTGCAACGGTACGCCAGTGGTGGGATCGGGTTGGCCAAGGAGGGTTTGGATGAGCTGGCGATAAGGAGAAGGTGGAGGAAGGCTTGGCAAAAGGAGGTCGCCTTTTATAGGGGGTGACCCGTGTCACTTATTTTCTGTCAAGGTGCGGTTGTCTGTGTGCGCACGGGCATCTGCCGACCGACGCACATCCAACCGCCCCAAATTGACCACAGAGAGTCAGGAAGGAAAGAACGGGGTTCGCGCCCCACGCAATCGATTGGCTGCCACCACCAAGAAGAAAGGGAATGATACAACGGCCGGTGCCTGCCATCACCACCACCCGGCTTGGTCAAAACCGGTAAAAGAGACAACACATGAAGGCAGATTAGGGATACATAAGTCACCAAGGCAGTGCTGGCACGGACAAATGCCGGGGAGAAGGAAGAGAAGCAGCAGGTAGCAGCAGTGTGCCGCACACTAGCCCTCCCGTGATCGTGTCTAAATCAGGATCTGAGAGAACCAGCTCACTAAGAACAAGTGCTACAACAGGAATAGAGGCGCGATTGGCGCATGTGGCTTAGTCAGGGGAGTCACCTCACCGAAGTGCCACATGCACAGAGCGGGGGCCTGTTGGACACAACGATCCCAGTTGTGAAGAGAAGAAGGAGAAGGAGAACATAAAAGCTGCACTTATGTTGGCGCGTTCTGTCAGTCGTCAACTTCGGCATTGAGATTGGAAATGTCCTTGATGGGGGCCGACAGCTCCCACAGCCGGTGGAAGTCGCGGTAGACCGTCTCGGTCACGGACACCTTGTAGGGTGTGGGGTTCAAAGGCCGCAGGTGGTCTGGCCCACCCACCACACGTTGCAGATAGCGGAAGCCTTGGGTGAGGTGAAGCTCCCTCACCGCGCACAACTGATATGGCTTGGCCAAAAAGAGAGACAGAGCCTCAGGGGGGGGGGGCGTCGTACCGGGCCTGAGGCTGGCAATCTGGTCGAGTATGTACTGCCGAATATGGTCTATGCTGGGCAGCTCCTGCACCAACTTGCCATCTCTCAAGTAGAGCTGGTGAAGCTTCTCCACCTTGGAGGGCGTGATGTAGGCTCTGCACTGGTGGTGAGACCACATCATTGGGGGAAGGGGCCGCAGAAAGCGAGCTGGACCTCTTCTTGGCATCGAATGGATCGCAGCAAAGGATGCGTTGGTGCTCGGTGGGCTGCTCGGACTTGGCCACATCGCCGTCCTCATTTGAATTTTCCTGAGGCGACAGCTGCAGCATTACGTCGATAACTGGTCCACCCTTCTTGCCGTAGAGTCGATAGGCCACCTTGCGTCCCGGTATCGTCACCTGTTGTCAATGCAGGCATGGGATCGTACGAACATAAATGAGCATTCAATCAGCGGAGCAATCACGGTGTGCGGCGAGGGCAATGGTTGCCTTATCGATGGACTCGGACAACTTGATCCTGTTTTCTCCGTTCAGTTCGACCAGCTTGTAGACACAGCCCAATGCTGGCTGCTTCTGGCAGGTCACCTGCGTCACCATTTTCACAGCAAACGTGAGGACAACACTGAGGAACAGAAGCGTAAGAGTATCAAGCGATTGATTGCTGCTACTTACCAGGTTAGTGCCCACGCCAAAGACGTTGATTTCGTGGCCTTGCTGATTGAGAGAGTAGAGCACGTCCTCGGATATCTCGCTGGACGCCACAATCTGGAATTGCTTGAAGTAGAGCAGCCCCAACCGATCCGCTGTCTTACTGCGACATCAACAAGCGCTAGTAAGTATGCCGTGTGTGTGTGTGTGTGTGTGTGTGTGTGTGTGTGTGTGTGTGTGTGTGTGTGTGTGTGTGTGTGTGGTGCACGCTGTGTGTGGGCCGTACGCGAAGAGCTTGCGCGCTTGCTTGGAGAGGTAGGCCAGATCTCCAGAGTCAAGTCGTATGCCAACCGCCTTGTAGCCAAACTAGTAGGCGCGTCCACGGGATGAGCTATCTTTACCCCAGAAGCGGTGACGACTGATGCTGATACGATGCAGACAGAGGATGGTCCTTTACCTTGTGCAATGCGTAGGCGACACACAGGAAATTGGGGACGCCCGAATTCATGGTGTCGTAGGTGTCCACCAAGCATACACAGCTCGTGGGAAAGGCGCTGTCGGTTACGAGGTGTAAGCTGGATACACCACACAAACAAAAAAACAGTCTGGTGTAGGTATTCGTACATGGCGTAGGAGATGAATGACCTCAGCTCCCCCGTGCTGGTGTTGGTGAAACCGAGCTCCTCGCGACACTGCATAGCCGCCTTCTCGAAATCTTCCTCTTTGGAGCCATCTGTACGGGAATACGCCGATAAGTGAGAGGGCTAAAGCTGGAGGAATGTTGATTAGACGATGAAGGTGTGATGAGACTGACCTTTTCTCTTGAGATGCTTAACGGCAAGGGGGACGTCGTCGAAGAAGCTCTCGACGAATGAGTGCGCATGAGTGCCCTGAGCATGGGAAGAAGAAAAAGAAAAACCGAGTGAGCACAGCAGCGCACCCTCGCGCGAGCACAGCACAGCGCATACTACGCGCATACGTGCCTGGGTCTCGATGTCCCACAGAAGGCCTGACAGAACGTTGCTGGTGCTGTCAAATCCGCCCATGTAGGAATACCTTGACGCGGATACACCCCCATCAGGACCCTGAGCTCGTCGCAACCCAAACTCCATCAACATCTAATTGTGCACACTGATCGTTAGTTTTGGAGGGGCTTGAAACGCAAGTGATGGTCGTTTACACTTGCCAGTACAGCACCTTGTTTGGGCCGGCGGCGAGGCGATGACGCATGGCGTTGGTACAAATGAGACTTACAGTCGTTGTACGCGCGTGAGCCACAATTTGAGACAATATCAAACAAAGCTCTGGCGAGGGGGCCACCTGGGGTAGTTGACGAGCGTGAGGAGCGTGGTCTCGAGCAGCTGCGCCACGGCCAGGGGTCCCTCGACGCGAATCAGAGGGACCCGAGGGAACACCAACGTTCCTTCGGGCACGGCATACACCTGCAGGCCATCGATGGCACATGTTACTGGTGCAAGGTCGGCAGCTGTGATCAAGTGATGGTACCTTGAGTTTGGAAGAGTCAACAGTCGAGAGCCATTCATAGAAGGCATCCTCTTTGCAGTGGCGTAGCGCCTGTGTTGTGGGAAGGTGTGGTAAAAGAGAAGAGGGGAGCGAGTCAACAACACAAAAATTGATGGGGCTCCCCTGTGGAGCGGTGGTGGGGAAGATGAAAGGAAATGGCATGCGGTGTGCTGTTGCGTTACGGTCCAACATTGAGCCGAAATAGGTTAACACACAGGTCCCAACTCCTTAACAGGAAGTCAGATGCTGGGGATTCAGCTGTTTGGGTGGCGTGCTGAGCAACACCTCCACGTGACATGATACGTGGCCCAAGGTGATGGTTGATGGCAGAAAAGCAAGGGGAAAGTCATGTTCTTCTCCTCAGCTTGATAGCGTACCTTGGCCCGCAACTCGTCTATCTGGCCCTTGGTGAACCTAAGGTTTTTGACAAAGCGCAGCTGTTGTGCGTGCAGCGACACCAAGTGGGAAAAGGAGAAAAAAGCTTCAGCCACACCGAAAGTCAACAAAAGAGTGGGGGAGGTTTCACGCACCACTTCCTCAAGGCCAGCAAAGATGGTCACCTCACCTTTGAACGGATTCTTTCGGAAGAACAAGTCGAACACCGCGTGCTCTTCGTGCTTGCCGGCCTGGTGGAAGAAAAAGAATCGAATAATAGTTTTTTCCCTGCTGCAAAGAAAGATAATAAATACACCAAATGGCGTGCCTTCCAGTATGCGTAGGCCATGGTCAGTTCGTAGAGGTCGGTAAGGAGTGGCACTACGAGGCTGTTCGTGGGCAGGAACTGCGACACAGAATGGTCGCCTGTGCCCATCACACCTAGCCTCATCGCAGCTACGCTGGCATCCCGTGTTTCGTTCTGTTGCGCCATCGGGTTGCGGTCACTTGGTTTCTCTTGTTGGTGGTCTTGGTCTGGTGGTCATACAACGCCAAACCGCAACCATGGACTCGCGTAAGCGCAGGAGCGAAATGTCAACCAGATCTTTGCGAGAAACAGGCGCCTCCTCCCCGAGTCGCGTTTTTTCTTCGCCATTGCACAAAGGGCCACGCAAAACTGAGAACAAGTGGCTTGCCTTCCTCTTGGTGAGTCGGTTCATGGGCGAGATACTTCCCACTTAGAGCCTTGCCACGACGGGGAAGTCAGCAAGGAGAGCTTTCCGGTCCAGAACCCTAGTCGTTGGGAAGACGCAAGGAATGTGTCAGCTATGCTGCCGTCCGCACTGTGCAACGGGGGGGGGGGGGCTGGTACCCGTGCCGGAGCGGCTCACGCCGGAAGGAGCCGATATGGTGCACGAGGGCGTCCAGCGCCTTTTCCTCTTGCCAATAGGGCGCCAAATGCAGCAGCACCTCGCGCCTAGACGGAGTAATGTGTGAGGTAGTGTACAGCACGCTTAATGTACGTTTGGGGCACACTTACCCGCTCGTGTATCTCTCACCTCGCGCCTTGAGAATGCCCCAGTGCTTGAACACGGTTAATGCGTTCTGGAAGGTGTCCTTGCTGTTGGCGTCAAAGTGCTGGAGCACGCCGCTCTGATGTACGCGACAGCGGTCTAAGTCAAACGGAGCCAATCAACAGGAGGCGCTGAGGAGAGGTAACGCGCATTTACCTTGAACAGGTGGTCAGCAAACCACTGCGCGTTGTCGATGAGTGTGGTGGCCTGATCGTAAGAAACAGAGTGGGTAAGCGAAGTTAATTTGTATGACAGGCGCGTGCGTGACCAAGCTGGAAGTCAGGCATGGGGCAGGGGTGGGTAGGTACCTGCACAGTGCGGTCGTGGAGGGCCGAGAAGAGCGCGAGAGCCGCCAGCCAATAGCTGTCGATGAACGGCCAAAAGAGGAGGCACAGGAACGTGAAGTATCTGGACAGAATGGAGTGGTTCGCGGTTAGGTTCGAGGCGAGGAAGCCCCATTTTGTGGTTGGGGGGGGGGAAGTTGAAAGCTAGTACCGTTCGCCGTGGGGTGGCACAAAAATGAGAGGCTGCTGCTGGTCGGCAGATGGCTTGCTCTGGAAGAGGCCCTTCTCGATGAACCATCCCAGCAGCTGCTCGTAGTTCTATTGTTTGTTTGGTTTGTTTCATAAATGGTAATAAGTAAAAAATCACAAATTTGTTAGGCAAAGACAGTGCGATGATACGAGATGTGTGGGCGCCGAAGGATGTACCTCGTGGCCGGTGGGGATGAACTCGAACTTGAGCAAGCTGCACAGGAATGAGATCCGCTCCATGAGCTGGTCCTTCCCGACGCCCACTTGGCTGGCACCAGCGTCTCCGATGACCATAGAGCGTCCTGAGAGAAACCAAAAGGAACAGTGAGCTCAGCTGTAAACCGGCGGGAGCAACCACCGCAAGGCAGACTGAGCGGTTACCGAAGGAGTAGAGAGCGACGGCCATGATGCACTCATCCTTGAAGAGGTGCACGATCTGGTTCCGGTAGTAACCCAAGTGAACCTGACCATGCGCGGCGAGGTGGTGAGTATCGACGAATCATCACAGCAAGGGAACCCCACCCACAACCCGAGCGGACACTTACCCAGTTTCGTTGGTCTTGGATGGTGATGTAGTTTGGCTCAAGGCGCCTGTTACGTTCGATGATCAGCGGCTGCAGGAGCCTGATGGCCCGCGTCACCACATAGTTGACCGGGTGCAAGATGGGGTCGTTCCAACCGCCTGCACGGTCCCATGTGGACAGAATGAAACGTTATCAAGGACCACAATGACGACTTGAATGTCGGCTTGGCTGAGGCTCGAGATTGGTTACCCTTTTCGATGATGAGTTCCTTGAGCCAAGAGAACTTTTCGATGAGATCCTCGATCTTGATACCGTTCCTTTGGGTCAGCACCAGCGCCGCCACAATCCCAGTCGACATCGACACGGTATTGGCTGGCGGTCAACAAAACGTTTAGCACACGGGGTTATAAAAAGGTGAAATAATTCAATCGAAAAAATTAATATCAAAAAAAGTGGTGAAAAAGGGCTACCTTCGATTTCCTGGCAGATCTTGAAGGCCAGGTTGTTGATGGCAATCCTCCGGTGGCTCCTGTTCGTCCACGGATCATAGGGACCCACTTCTTCTTCGGCTGAGGCTTGGTTCTCTGGGCTATGGCCTGCGTCGACATCGACCTGAACCTTGGCCGGTAGGCCGGCGGGAAGGCCAGGCAGGGAGTTGATGTCAAAGGGAAGCGGAGGGCGGCCGACGAAAGGGCCTACGGCAAGCTTGTCGGGATTGGACGCCACTTCCTGGTTGATGAACGAACGCAGGGAAATGGGATTTCCAAACTGCACGTTGATGCGCCCAAAGTCTGTGCACGTGCGTGATTGGGAGTGAGAGTCGGCAAAACAGACCAGAGAACGCGGCGGGTACCGAGCGAGAGCACCCAATGGGCGGCAGCGAGCAAGGCACGGAGGGAGGGTTTTTGCTTGCTTTCGCCCATGAGCTCCTTCACGTGCTGGCTCTCCTCCACCACCTGACCAAGCAATGGGCCAAAGAGTGTCAGCGCCTGAGACTCAGAGCTGCGCCCTCCTCCCTTCCCTAGCACATAGAGAGAAAGCCAGATTACCTTTTCGTAGGAGACAGCTATCGGGACGAAATGGACGTCCTCGAGCGTTTGCTTCTTGGAGCCGGCACTCCTGGGTCGGTTGGGCTTGAGCATCTCCTCGAAGAAGGGGTCGGTGATGATCGAGAGGAGCCCCATCTTGGGCTGGATCATCTTGCCCGACCTGCTGCGCGTGCCTTCGATGAAGAACTCCACGGGATAGCCTGCAAAGCAATCACAGACAATCGCCAGTGAGGAGAAGCCACTATGAAAGGTGAGTGTTCAAGACATACCATCAAGGAGCAGGCGCTGGGTGTATTCAGTGAAGATCTCGCGGTACAGCTCGTCCTCCCCGAGAGACCTCCGCATGAAGAAGGCACCGCTGAGGTCGAGACACTCATTGTGTGAGTAGGGGAGAGTGAGCCAGCACAGAATGAAGCTAACGAGGAGGATAGGGAACCTGTGTCTGAAAATCCACCGAACGAGAAGCATGTTCAGGAAGTCGTCGCCAGCAGCGATGTGCGGGACGGGAAGTTGGAAGGAGTAGAATATGTAGGACACGATGAGGAAGTCGATATAGCTTCGGTGCGACGGAATGAGGACCTGCGTTGTCATAATCAGAATCTCGCCCCCTGTTGGCCAAGTCGAGCGATGGGGCGTACCACGGCCGACTTCTCCTTCTTGAGCGTGTTGGCGAACAGCTCCTTGACGGCCTCCAGGCCAACTTGGTTGATTACCACTCCCGAGTACAACCGTCTTCGCGAGCAAAACAGTCAGTCGAACTCGAACATCGCAACGACATCATCAGCGTTTTCACGCCAGGCGAGTGCCGGTGGAGAGGGGAGAGAGGGGAGAGAGAGTTACCGGTAGATCTTTCTGAACGCCCAGGCAAGCGAGCGCAGTACGGCAGGTGAGGCTTCCGCCCCCATGACCTCCAAAATATTCCTGCAGGCGGTCAGATAGCCATGTTGGAGCGAGCGAAACCACTGTTACTGATATAAAACGAGAAAGCGGCATCCGAAGGAGTTCGTACTTGGCCCTTGATTCAGCCACCTGGATGGACACCTGCTTTGATGATACTTCGCGAGCGATGGCCCTACAAGATGGAAGGGGGGGGAACGGTGTGTGAGTTATTTCGGCTGCCGAAGTCACACAACTCAACGGCGTACCGTTGCACTCGAGGAGAGGACAACACGAGCAGCTTCAGCTGCTCGCCGGTGCGAGAGATGCCCGCGTTGTTCACGATCAAGTTGGACTGTCGACAGAAGGCTCAGTCTTCATCATTGACCCAGGGCGAAAATGAGGGGAGGATACCTTCATCGCGAACATGATATCGGCGAAGGGTTTCCTGGTCAATGACAGCCCGCTATAGACCAGATAGTCGCCCTTCTTTGGCGGTCTCAACCCTGATGGAAGAGATGAAAGTGAATAAACAACGTTCTACACAGATGATATTTATACGTTCTTTATCCGGCCAGGTGTGGAAAACACGAAAGCCAAAGCGGAAGAAGATGAAGAAGCAGAAAGTACCTTTTTCGTTCAGGGCGTAGGTACGAAGGCCGTAGGCATAACGCATGAGGTAGTCCTCCCAGTCCAGGTTGGAGGCATCGAAATTGAACACCTCCTTCTCCTGTGTGGCGTGCACATGCATTAGCAACTGGCTTGTGTGTCCCTGATAAGGCTGGTAGGGAGTCGAACGGCGGGAGTCATGCTCTGCAGCAGCTCGTCCGAGTTGTCCACGGCGAAGATCCACACGTTTTCGGTAAAGTGACGGAAGGTCTCAGTGAACTTGGTCAGTCGCTTATCGATTTGGTCTGTATACAGAGCACGTGCGTCCACGGCGTAAGCTATCCACTCCATTACGCGACATGGGGGAGAGAGTTACCCAGCATTTTAGCGTTCTTCCTGACCTTCTTGTCGCCCACGGTGCGAGCGAGCAGTTGATAGATCATGGCCGGCACGGTCCACTTGAGGAAGTAGGTGATCTCGTACATGGGATACGGCCCGGAGATGAATTGGAATGAAGGGCGGCCAAGCATGCGCTTGGGAGGATTCTGCACATACACGGCATGAATGAGTCAAGGTTCTGGGCGCGGAATACCATGGGCTAAAGGGGTTACCATCAGCCAGTAGGGCAGGAGGCACTTGACTATGTGGGACCATCTGAGCGGATTGCGGTGCGAGGTGCCGCTGTGATAAATGGCGTAACGGTCTTTCCCAGCATTGTAGGCCGTGGCGGCAATGATGCAGTTAACGACAAAGTCGGCGGGCACCTGTTTCACGTAAGCTGAGCATGCGGAAGGGGCGCAGAGGCAAGAACCACCAGCAACTGCCAACAGCAAGTGCAAGTCTAACCTGGTCGGTAGCGTTTTCCAAGTGGCCGGGAAGGAATTTCAGGATGCCGAAGCCACACGCAGCGTAAAGCCCACCGGCGGCTGCGAGAGTGTCGATCCAGCCAGGGACTGGGTCGCGGTTCACCGCACTGCGCGCCACAACACAGGGAAAAAAAACACGAAATTAAATTGATGAATTAATACGTTAGTGGAAATCACTAAGAGAGCGTGTGGTTGTTTCTTCGCGTTCCGCACTTGATGATGGCCGGACGGCAGATGGCGAGCGGAAGATTGCCTCTCTTCTTGATGAACATGTGTTCGGCCAAGCTCTTGGTGAACGTGTAGGTATTGGGGTATCTGCAGCGAACATTGCAGGGCGCGATGATGTGAGCGCAGTGTGAAATATGTGGTGTGGCGGTGAGGGCAGGCGACACGCACCTGCCGAGCAGTTTTTTGGTCTGCTTCTCGACATCCTTGGGATGCATCGTCAGGAGGCGGTTGAGCAGTTGCTCGGGCTCGAAGGGGAATGGGTAGGCCTTCTCTTCGATGAAGCCCGCCCTACCAGTGCGGCCACGCGTTGCGTTGGTGAACGGGCTTGGGCAGCCATCACGCGAATGCTGGTTCGGTACCTGTTACAGCCGACATAGGCCGTCGAGACTTGGGTGAAGATCTTGACGCGTTTTGCGCTCTTGGCCACCTTGAGCACGCGTAGGGCGGCGACCACGTTCTGATTGATCGCATCGAGAAGCGGCTCCGTGAAAGAGATGGTGGCGGCGCAATGGATGAAAACCGTGGCTTCCTCCACCACTTTCTTCATCTGTGCAGGACATTGAGCCGAAAACCGGTTAGCTCTGGCCAGTTGACCCAGAAGAAAGTGAAAGAGCTGACGGCGTAAGGTTACCTCTTCGACACTGAGGCCCAGGTCCTCGTCGAGGATGTCGCCCTTGAGAACCTCCACCTTGTCCTTGACCAGCTCGGCAAACGTCCGATCGCCTCCCAGGGCTTTGCGAAGCGGGTTGAACAGCGGCGAGTTCAGAACCTCCTTCTGAAACCTGCACGTCATGTGCACGCGCGAGAGGGAGTTGGTTGATTGGTTACGCGCGGTAGAATGCCACTACAAAGGACAGCAACGAACCTCTCCTCGGCAGAGCAGTCCTTCTTGGGCCGAATAAGAACGAAAAACTTGGAGGTGCCCGGCAGGTCACGCAGCATCTTCTCCAACAAGATCTTGCCCAAAAAGCCGGTTACGCCTGTCAACACATATTTTTAAAGATATATTTCCATTAATTTAAGAAAAAAATCACGCTAAACGGAATACAAAATACAAATCTTGCACAAGAGATTAAAATGAAGTGGAAGTAAAAGGGTACCGGTAATGAACACCACCTGGCCATCAAAAAAATCGTTGATGAACTGTAATGGTGGAAATAAAGAGTGAGAAATTGAACAACATGAAAAATCAACTTGGGATTCCCAAGTTCTCTTTGCGGCTGGCTGGTGGCCAGGAAGGATTGCATACACCAGGCAGGCGCTGGATCGGCCAGTCTGGAATGGAGGCTCCGGGTCCTTCCATGAGTTGGTGCTGGTGAATGCACAACGCCACGTCGGCAGCGTATTATTATTATTATTATTATTAGTGAGGGTTTTCTAATTATTTTCTCTAGACTCCGGCGAGCCGGCGCAAGATGCAAGGGGCGGGGAGAACAGGAAATGAGAAGAAGCCTGCGACCCCTGGTCCTGACAAAAACAGAAGTACTGCTCTGTACGTTGTGCTCTATCTCATCCTTTATTTATTTATTTTCCTTCCAGTATTGATTTAAATATTGAGCGCAGACCGAAGGCGGAGACGCTGAAGGCTGGGCTTGGCGCGCTGCCAACTAATAGCTCGAAAAAGGCCAAGCAGGCGAAAAACAGCTTTAAGATTCACTTCGACTCTCCCTTTGCATTCAAATGGTATACTTTCACCTCCTCGCATTACGTGTGTGTGTGCCCCATGCAAGTGTGTGGCATTCACGAATGAGGTGGTGCTCCACATGCCGCAAACCGCGTCCAGGTCGCCCGTGGCAGAGGAGGTGCGCAATGAGGTGGTTGATCGTCTGTCAAGGTACTCTCCTCCGAAGAGATGGTCAGCTGAGGTTGGCACAACCAACGGCTTACCGTCTTTGTGGCTGCTGTTGTCCGCGCAGGGAGCTGAGTGAGTACAAGCGCATACGAATCAAGAAAGAGCCCAAGAAGCGAAAGGCGCCACCGATGCAGCCTGCGTTGAGTGGTGGCGTAGAGGCGCCTACTGCAACGAATCCCAAGAAGAAACGGCGAAGCAGGAAGAAGCAGCGGAAGGAGGAGAAGGAGGAGAAGGGGAGCAAGACGACAACCACGGCAACGCCCAAGGAGGACAGCGACGTCATGGAAGTTGAAACGCAACAGGAGGCAAAAAGCGAGGCAGCGTCGCCGTTAGCGACCGCAACAAAGGACAGCCGTGGCGAGGCCGAGGCAGCGGAGGCGCGGGAGACCGTGCGACAGAAGCTCGTCCTCAAGCGACGGGAGGTGCGAGAAAAGTGTGGGTTCATGGCCGTCGGGCTCAACGCTGTGACCAAGGCCTTGGAACAGAAACAGCTCGAAGTGGTGATCGTCTGCAAGGTTTGGCCGCTCTCTCTCTCTCTCCCTCTCTCTCTCTCCCCCCCTTTTCTCCACCGAGTGTTGACAGGGCGGATCCTCTCCTGTAGGATGTCGAACCGGGACGCCTCGTGCAGCACATCCCCATGCAGGCCTTCCTGACGGACGTACCCCTCGTGCCTCTGAGCGGCGATCTGAGCCTGAAGCTGGGCGCCATATTCGGGATGCGTACGGTCATGGCCATTGGCTTCAAGGTTCTACTCCTCATGAGCTAAGAGTCTCTCCCCCCCCAACCCATTGAGCCGTTGTGTGGTGATGACGATGAACCTTTCTGTGTGCAGAAGGACGTGACGCACCCGCACGGTGATCTGGTGGCTTTCCTCAAGTCCCAGGCCACGCCGCTCAACATTCCCTGGCTTCTCCCGTCCAAGACCGCCACACTCTCCCGGGTACTGCAGCACACCTTCTGATGCTCACTCTCCCGCGCCACACCACCAGCGCCTGCGCGACGGCTGACCACCCGCCCCCACAGACGGAGGACGGCGCCGCACCAGCGGTTGTGCCTGCGCCGTTCCCACTGCACCCGGTCAAGACGAGGAAGGCCACGCCGAAGCGTGACGGCGGCAAGCCCTCCAAAACGCTCCAGAAGACACCGCGGCGATAAAAAGCGACAGGCCTGAGCCAAAGGCAACTTTGTTCCCCGTGGAAATCGATAATCATGAGGAGAGGAGGAGGAGGAAGAAGAGGGTTTCCAACCAGGGTGATGCTGTATCGTAGTTTGGAGGTTCGCTTCGCCGAGCGTGCTTGGGGGCAAGAGGGGAGAAGAGGAGGACGGGGAGGGGCGCTCAGATGAGGCTGCCAAAGGGGTTGAAACCGGCGTTGGTAGGGTTGCCGTTGCTGGCCGTGGCTGGCTTGGGCGCGGGGAATCCGCCCGAGGAGTAGGTGGACGGGGCGGCCGGCGAAGACGCGAACGGGTTGGGGGCCGGGGAGAGAGCGGGGGAGAGTGCGGGAGACAGCGCGGGAGATGGCGGCGTCGGCCCGGTCGGGAAGAATGGCGAGTGACTGGGCGACGATGTCGCCGCCATACCTATCCCTGGCCCTCTGCTCACCGGCGCTGGAGGAAAGAGCAAGAGAGATCAGCTGCAGCTACTCCCTGTCCCGACACGGGGTTCCGTGACGAACCTGCTGGCGCCGGGGCTGTTGAGGAGGAGCCCGCAGGCTTGGATGCAAGCGGGGAGAGGTCGGCAAAGACTGCGCCGAGGACGCGCGCGCGCGCGGGTGAGCCCAAGTGCGTTACAATCGGTCGTGTAACTGCAGACAGGGAAGCAGTAGAGAGGGGAGGGGCGTACGGGAGTCGTTCTGCTTCTCGTTGGTGGCAGGAGCTCCGCCAGGTCGGCCAGTGGAGCCATACGGTGATGGAGCGAGCACGCCTGTGCGTACGGGAGGGCCTGTGTCAGCCATGGGATCGCCCCGGAAGGGTTGGGGGGGGACGTGGTGCACGCACCGGTGCCACCGCTGGCAGGGACGCCGGGCGTAGAGCCGACAAGGAAGGGATTGCTGCCCATGACGGCGCCTGGCGGAATGGCCATGCCTGGGTGCATGCCAACAGGTGTGGCACCTCCCGGGAACGCCATCACGCCGGGTGCGCCGGCGACAGAACCCCCCATGGGGGGCATCATCATGCCTGCACCTGCGGGAGGAGCACCGCCTAGACTCATGCCGGCCATCCTCTGCTGAAGCAGGAACTGCTGCTGCTGGATCCACTGCTGCTGCTGGATCAAGTACTGCTGCTGCTGCTGCGGTGACATTTGCTGGAAGACTGGAAAAGACAGACGAGCGTCAGCGCTCCACGCAAGGCAATGCACAAAGGAGGAGGCGGTGACGGCTGCCTACCTTGCGGGCTAACTTGCTGGAACCCGCCGGGAGGGAAAGCTCCCAGGCTGCCGGGGCCGGACATCATACCGGGACCACCCATGTGAGGGGCTGGCGCTGCTCCTCCGACGGGAGGTGCCGGCCATATGGTAGAGCTCACGGGGTTTTTGGCCGGCTCCGGGTTGGTGAACACCGACTCCAAGCCGCTGATGCCGCCTGAAGTGCGCCCCACGATTTAGGGCCAAAGTTAGGAGAGGGAGGCCCCCTCGCCATACGGGAGAGGATTTGGATTACCGGATGAGGGAGGGACATGGGCAACAGGAGCCGGCGTGGGGAACTGCTGTCCAGGGAGCTGCGGCGAGCGGGTGTGGGCGGCAGGTGGAGTGGGATGGAGCGGCTCTTCCCAGCTCACCAAAAATGAATCCTGGTTTGTTTTTAAAAACAAAAATTACGTGAGCCATGGCGGCAGTAGAACCGACCACGACCCCAAGTCAACAGCGCTGCTGCGGGAAGCTTGCGGATTCCAAACCTGAGATTTGGTGGGCTGCATCACGCGCGGCTCCTCTCGCCGAGGGGCTGACCCTGCAGAGAATGACCGTTTAAACTGTCAGGCGAGCCTTCGGTTCGGCAACGGCTGTCCATTTGAGAGGGAGAAGTGGTGGCAGATGTGCAACGGTACCGTGGCCGTTCAGCGGAAGGCTGATGTTGTGGGTGATGGAGATGGGTGGAATGTCCCTCCCCAGAATGGATTCAATCGGCTCCACTTTCGGCGGCTCCTCGTCCTGTCGTGTGCAACCAGCCAACCACCCAACCAATCAGCTACCACGCCACTTATAAGACCTGAGATAAGGGAAATCGACGCGTGCCTTCCTCTTGTTGCGCGACTGCTTCTCGCTGCGTGCGCCGTTGCTGGTCCCTTTGGCAGTACCGGGCCTCGCGAACCTAGATTGGACACCAAGCGACGCATAAAAATATTATGATAATTTAATAATAAAAACGAATAATTAGTCGCTGGCCTCGCCACACTCTTCACTCTGCAAGAGCAACGGCTAGAAGGAAGAGACGTGCCACTTCTTCCTCTCGTATTTAAGCTTCATGAACTCTCGCACACGTGTCTTGTCGCTGGAGTCGGGCTCAGGGTAATCGTTCGGGGTCCAGTAGGCCAGCCATATCTCCTTAGCGCGCTATGAAGGGGGAGGGGGAGGTAAGTCACGACGATGACGTGCGCGCAAGGGCACACGACCGACTAAGAGCTACGTACGGCGTTGCCCATCTCCTCGAGAAACTGCACTTCCTCGGGCTTGAAAGTGGCCATTGAGATGGACTTGACATGGTGTTGAAACTCGCGACTGTGGGCCAACACGCAGCGGTCAGGCCCGCAAGATCGAATCAAAATAATGTTTTTGCTCAAGAACAAATGAAATAAGATTCATTAAGGGCCGAGCGTACTGGATGCCAGAGCAAGTGGTACACACAAAAGTGCCTAGCGTCGTGCAGGCGTAGAAGGGGCCCTGTGATGAGAGATTGGGATGAGGAACAGCTAGTCTTCTCAAAAGTCGAAGACTTTGTGGGAAGGCGCGCACCTTCTCAGAGCAGTCGAAACATTTCTTATTCTCAGGCAGTGTAAGCAATTTCCTGAGGATTTTTTGATGCTTATCTTCGAGCTGCTTCTTGTTCATTGTCTGCGCGTCGTAGGTGGGGAGCGCAACTACTTCCACTCCACGTGTTCAAAACAGAAACAAATGCCGTGGGCGAAGGATTCTGCTGGTCTTCTCTTTGCACGTGCCCAGAACCCCAACTCTGTTGCTCTGGCCTCCTTGTTTTTTTCTCTCCCGTTTCCCCTTTTTCCTGAATGTGATACATTCCCACGTCACCATGGCAACAAAGATATTATGGTGATCTGAGCCAGCTTGAGAACGACCCCTCAAGTGTTAATGATTGTAAAGGTGGTGCTGATGATGGTGAAAACGAAGTGGCTGCTCTTGCTCTTTGTCATGAAGAACATGGTGAGCCCTTGGTCTTGTAGGTGATGAACCCTTCATAGCCCTTGCCATTGCTGCCCTCCTTGATGTCCTTGGCCTTGTGGATGGTGCTGCATTTGAGCATGTCATGCATATTGCATCCTTGAAGCTGTGTTCAAGCAGCCAGCTTGGGCATGCTTGCATTGGCAAAGAGGATCTCTCCACCCAGATCCATGAGGAGAATGCCAACAGGAAGAGGCATGTAGAGCTCATAGCTCTTCTTGTTAAGCCTGTACTTGGTCCACTCAGCTCACCAGCACACTGTGCCTGCAGTGGGAGTGGGGGTGGAATGGGTAAAGCAGTTGAGAAGGACAGTCAAGGGATGAGAGGAGCAGGGTTACCTCCACAGCTCATGAGAATCACAGCCTCCAGGTCATCTGCCTCCAAGATTTGGTTCTCACCTCCATCTTCTTCCATGAAGTAGAGCACCATGGGCCAATTGAACATGCTCTCTGTGGGGCACAGGAGGACAATGGTGAGCAAGGACCATGACCTGAGAGGAAAGAGGGCCCAAGTGCTATGTACCTATATTGCACTTGAGGTCATGCATCATGTTTCATCTGGAAGATGGCAGGCTGTGCCAAATCCTGGAACTGCACCTTGACAGGAAGGCAGTAGTTGTTGTTGACCTTGTCCCAATTCCAGAAGTCTGGCATGTCGTTGTTTAGGTTCTCACCTGCACCAATACAATAAGTTAGTCAGCCGGCAGTCACACAGTAGTGCACCACTGGTTTTCTCAATGGCAAGGGCGAACCTGAAGGAGAGCAGTAGAGGATGTTGCTGGCCTTGGCCTTCTGCTTTGTGCTTTGCCATTGCTGCGCCACAGCTTGCTTCTGTTTGGACCTCAGCTTGCAGACCAAATTCCAGATAGCATCCTTCTCCTTGGCTTTGGCATTGATGCTGAGCACCTCCACCAGCTTGGGCTTGCTCATATGGAACAGGTGCTTGCCATTGATCCCCTTGATCACAAATGTGCACCCAAAGGGTCAATCAGCAGGCTTGCAGGTGGAGAGGTCCTTTAGGAGGGTCACATCCTTTTGGATGGCAATGAAGTGGGTCACTTTGCTGGTGGTCCTGCCCTTCTTGTGGACTGGGAGAATTCTAGATCATTCATAAGTCAGTGTTTGCTGTGCTGCATGAGCAATGCTGAAGAGATAACAGAAAGCATGCTGGGGCACACCTGAACCAATTCCAGAACACCATGCTGTCATGACTGTAGTTGAGGATCTCCACCTCAAGACTCCAACCTTCTGTGATGGCCTCTCACACCTTGTAGACAGGATTAGGATCAGTGTACTCTGTTCATAATTGCACAACATGAATGAGCCATGAATGAGCCTGTGCTGCTGGTGAATTGAAGAGTTCTAGATGTTGGTACCTCCTTGCAGGAATTGGCAGTTATGGCCAATGATGTCTTCCAGAGGAGACAGGGTCATCCTCTCAAACTGGTCATTGGCCCACACTGTGCATTCCCACATTGTTATACAAAAGAGGAGAAGAAATGCTGGTGGATGATATGGCACACACACACAGACATGGAAGTGCCCTAAGGCAAATTGGGGGGGGGGGTGTAACTAACCAATGGGGCAATCTGGCAGCCTGTTGTTGGTGATGAGGATGGACTTGTAGATGTTGGACAGGGAAGGATACTTGAATCTGATTTGTTTCTGTATACATTGCATCTTGCTCAAGGAGAGGCCCTGGAAGCAGACCTTGGGGGAGTGCTCAGTGCCAGAGTGGTTGGCCTTGGTGGGGAGGCTGAGGCCCAGGATCAGCTTGTCACCAACGAGGGCTCCTTACAATGAGCTACACTCTGTGGTAGCAAAGAAGTTCAACCTTGCACCAAATGGTCACTTCACACTCACCTCTGGTGAACAAGAGCCTGCCAATACAATCAGCAACAAAACCACACTTGCACGGACATCGCGCTGGCCGAACAGTCGCCAGCCATGCCAATGCGCGGCCCAATCAGCGACGAGGGAATCATTGATGCCGACATCTTTTCTTGTAGACAAAGCAAACACACCAAGCTCCGCACTCCATTCTCTGCCTTATCCCAGTTCCCGTAGACAACACAGCACGCCCGCCATCAGGTATGTGTGTCCCTCCCGCTGCGTTCTCAGCGCACAAATGCCCGATGAATAATTTGTTCAGTATCACTTGTGAAGCTTCCTTCGGAAGTTATGACAACAATCACCAAAGATGAGGGATCTTAATTGCAGTGTCACGTTAATTTACATTAATCAAAAAAAAAAAAAAAACACTAATCACTCTCTTCTCTCACAGGTACGTAACACGACGCTTACAGCAGTATCGGTTATCAGTGATTTGCTTGTTCATCTGTTTTGGAATCAAATACAAACTTTGGGCAGGGCCGTAGCCTAGTTCAAATATTATTCTCCGCTTCACCACGTTCGGGGTTAGGGGCGAAGTTGTTGCAACGCGGCAGCAATTGGTTGGTAGTTTGTTGTTCGGTTTCTTGCTTTTTGCAGCCGCCAACGAGTTGCGAGAGAAAGATGGACACGCGCACCAAGCTGTCTCGCGAGGACCTCGAGGAATGCTGCTACAGTACCAGCACTGACGACGACTCGCTATACAACCCCTCCTATGAAGAAGTACACTCGGCACCGCGGCCGCGTCGGCCACCGTCTCGAAAGCCTCCTTCCCCGTATGCCCCCGTATCCGTTCCTTTTTGTCCGTTGCTTGCAGGTTCACCTTTGTTTCTCTATAGTACGGAAGGCGCCTATGAAGTGGTACCGTCTGATGCGTCGGGCTCGGAGGACGAAGGGGAGGAGAGCCTAGCGCTTCAAAACTCCACCCAATACTTCAGCGCCGTGCCCAACCCCACAACAGGCGAGCCCAAACTTCTTCTTTCCCGTTTTTTTTTTTTTTCTTATTTGAAGACTTTCCCTTTTTCGGTTTATGCATGGACCCACGCGGGTGCTTCCATCTCATAACTGCACAATAACTACATGTAGAGCCCGGGCCAACACCCAAAAAAGAGACGCCGCGAGTTGCAGGCCAAGAGGGGTACGACATCTTCTGCCCCGAGGACGACGAAGTGCGGAGCGACAGCGATGAGCAAGCGGGAAACGACACCGCCAACGACTCAACCTATGAAGAGGTAACCAGTACAACTCCATCCAGTACCTCGAACAGCTATTTAGTCGGTACGCGTCAAGTCGCGATCGCGCCATCTATCCGGATCTAGAGATATGCGTTTGCCTGTCAATTAATACTACTCTTTAACGCACGATCGGCCATGCATAGTTCCTGTCTCGAAGTCGCCAGCGGTCAAGGGCACCTTCATCCTATTGGCGCCCAAGACTCCTAGTTCAGAGGAGAAGGCAAAGAAGTTGGCTCCCCAAAAGAAACAGAAGACAGGCAGTCTGTACGTTCCTGCCTTTCCTGCTTTCTTTGTCGCCATCTCCCGAGGATGTGCTACTCACAATGCCCTCGGCATTGGAATGAGAACAACAGATGGAACAGCAACTTTCAACAACTGCTTAACCTCGAGGACACAGAGAGCAAGTTTCACAAATTGGCTTTCCTTGCCCACGACTTTCAACATGCTGCCGAAGGTGTGTAGCTCACCGTTCGACTGCAGCATCACGACACTCAATTATCGCTAAGATTGGCACACCATACGCGTGTTATTGGTGCAGTGTACGGAAAGATCATCATCAGCGAACGATATCTGCCGTATGAAGAGAAGACACTCAAGCCAGAGAAGGACATGGGGTATCACCATTACCGGACACAACCTCTCTCTCTCTCTCTTTCCCAAAGCACGCCATTTCTTCATACATTTTTTTTATAACTGTTATTTACATTTATTGATTTATCCTCTCTGAACTCGATTGTTGTGCAGGGGACTGGCGGGAGGAGAGAAGTTTCTATGTCGTGGAATCCTTCTTAAATATGCGATCGACTCTCGCCTTAAAAACGGAACATGGTGAAGTTGCTCTTCTACAACCCGTGCCTTCCTCTTTTTGCCTGAGGCTAACTGCCGTTCTTTCGTTTCTACAGGATGTACGGTGACAACGTCCCCGACGATGCATCGGCGATGAAATCCGCAGGTGCGTGACTGACGAATCGTCGTTTAGTAACATTCATTCATTGATCCACCGGTCAACACGTCCTCACACACTGTCGCTATGCAGGTCACGAATTGCGCTGCTGCGGTAGGATTGTGGACTCGGGTGAAGCGTTCAACGAGGGCGTTCTCGTTCCTCTAATGACAGGTTCGTGGTGTGGGTCAGTGGTAGTGGTGTGGGTCCACGCTCTGGCGTGTGTCGACGAGATGTCACACAAGGCGGCTCTCGCTGACTGGCTTATTCAGTGGTGGACTACCGAGGGTTCCGGCTCACGGCCGTATCGATGCTGCCCGTGTCGAAAGACACCATCTGTTATGGATCGGCCGACGGCGGCAAGACCGTGCATGCCGATCACCCTGAGTACAACCAAAGGTACAAAAGAGTTTAACTACGTAGTGCCTTTGCTCTTCAGCCAGCGATTCCACAACGCTGACGTCGCTTTTCATTCGTAATACGTAACGCCTATAGATTCGAACGCATTTTCCAGCGCCTGAACTTGAAAGCGCACAGAGTGCGAACGCAGGTCCTGAGTGGTCCTGGCGATATCGAAGGTGCATTCCTCCCTTCCTTGACGTACGCTCTACGTTCAAGCCAACCTTCCTGGTTCTATGCACAGGACATCTCGGCGATGACGACAAGCTGTATTTGCTAGACTTTGCGCGACTGTACCCACCAGGTTGGTCACAGATCTGCTTCTGAGAGACTTTCCGAGTAGAGCCTTGCTGAACTTGTTTCCGCACAGAGAGTCCTCTGGCAATCAAGGAGATTTTCGACACTCCGCATCCTCGTGCCATCTTCTGCAAGATGCTGCGGCCAGGTTCACATCCCCCCTCCGCAGGTCGCCACCTGGTCCTGGCTCAATCGTTTCCTCCTTGCTTGCTTGGGTCGGTCACAGAACTGGTGCAGTCCAACGTCAATCCGCAGGGCCGCCGTATTCCGCTCACCTCCGATGCCTACACGTACGTACCAGGTGTCACATGTGCGTGCATGTGGGTTTTGTGTTCGTGCTTTTTATTATGCTTTTGTTGTTTCCGCAACATGGCCTAACTTGGCCCAATCGCCCACAGCGCTTGGCAGGCTGCCGATCCAAACGTCAAGGAGAACAACGCGGAAGTAACGACCGCCACCTACCGCATTTTGGACGAGCTCCTTCCCGCCCTTGCTGACGACCTCGTTGCCAAGTGCTCCCGGGATGCCGACCGCTACAAGGACTTGGTGCCGCTGCTGCTTCTCCTCCCTCGCCGACTCTGTAGCACGAGCATTGGTGTAGGCGTCCCTCTGGCTAACGCTATGACATCTGCAGAGGTCTGGCCCTGAGTGGCGTCCATTCATGCCCTCGAATTACTTGGCCGCGAGCAACGATATTCACCTCAATGCCAAGTCATGCGGCGTGGACGTCGAAACCCTCAACAGGTAGAACGCGTCAGAGTCGTTTCGCACGCGCGCGGTTGTGTGTGTGTGTGTGTGTGTGTGTGTGTGTGTGTGTGTGTGTGTGTGTGTGTGTGTGTGTGTGTGTGTGTGTGTGACAACATGGATTCGTCAATGAGTTCGGTCACGTGCTGTTGCTTAGCTCCTGGGGTGGGCTTCGTTTTCAGGCGATTGATGCACATCCTACACGGCATGCACTGGCGGGGCATCAACAACCGATACCTGGGCGAAGTCAGGAATCGCCTCATGTCCAGCTTCGGGGACAATCCCTCCGATCGAATGTTCAACTCACAGCTCTTCATCGTAATGGCGCTTCTCTATACCGAGGTACTTCCAGGGGGGCATCCGCTGGAGAAGCGCCCCATACCTGGCTTCTAATCTACGGTGGCTTTGGATGTCGTGCAGATGGCGGCGCGTGTGGCTAAGAACATCATTCGCGCCATGCTACGCGAGAAGATGAAAGAGCTCAAGGTGCCATCGAGCGAGCCGTACAGGCAACTGGTGTTGACTCTTCTCAACCTCTTCTCGGGCCACTCCGAGCGATCACACGACTTCTGGACCTCCACCAAGGCACCGCCCATCGACAAAAAGGCCATCCGCACCGGCAGTACTCACCCGTTTGGCCCTTTCGCTCATGCTCTCGCTCTCGGTCCTCCATAATCGACGGTGTGCTAACGTTTTCCTCGGTTGCCGCGCTGTGAAGCTGTGGAGAATCTGCAGGGCGGACTGGAGTACTACATCCACTTTGCGGCGCGGAGCCATGAAGAGGAGCGAGGCGAGGACCTATCCGAATCGGCAATGGGCGGCTACTCCGAGTCGCTTAGCTCCGACCTCGAAGGCCTCCTTCCCATGAAATGTACGCTCTCGCTCTTGGGCGCTCTTTGCAAACTCCTTTAAACTGTGCAAGTGCCCATAACCCCCCTACCTACCTTCTCGTGAAGGCTGCATCCGTGCCAAGTATGGCCTGAACGCTCTTACAGAGAAGGAATGGAGCTCCTCTGGCCGCCGCGAGCCCTTCCTCTTCCAGGGACTCTTCTTCAGGTGCGTACACATAGCATGTGTGCGCTCACGCGCCACCTGCGTTGCGGCTGATCCCAATCGTTGACCGCAGGCGCGTGTGCGAGATGCTCAACATCATGCTCGCCGATGAACCGCGCATCTTCGAAACCCTGAACTGCGATTTGCCTCCACCCGAGCCTCGGCCCTACGAATTCATGGACCCGCATCTAAAAGACCTCGGCGTTAAAGTAACTTGGCTCGCACTGGCGCCTCCTTTCGCACAGGTCTGACTCTCTTCTTCTACGCGCGTGCTCAGGTGAAGCACATGCATCTCGTGTCGTCTTTCGAAGGCTTTGCGCTGTACCGCCAGGCGCTCAAGCTTCGGCAGCAGCTCAGTGGAACGAAGGAGACTGCCCAGTACCTCACGCTTCGTGAAAAGATCTTCCGCCTCCTCAGTTTCGCCAAGGAGAAGCTCGAATTGGCCACCTTCAGCATCCCCGTAACCGACCACCTCCCTCAGCCCCGTATAACCACTCTCTGGTCCAAGTTCATGGACGCTCACTGTTCCCTGCACGGCTTTCTTGCCATGCAGGATAGCGTGGACACGCTCGTTCATCTGGGAAAGGTCGAGGCCTGGCTGGCCGCCAACACTGTGGCTGACGAGTCTGGACGATCCCTGATTCAGTAGCCCCCCCTCCTCGCTTCACTAACCCTCCATCAATCAATCAACCAACCAACCAATGATGCAATGCAGGGACGGGTTCCAAGCGGCGGTCAAGTACCTGGGTCAGGCGTGTCTGCTGCTCAAGCGGAAGGCGCAGACGGAGACCGACTATCAGCTGGGCGTGAGGCAGTGGCTCACGGCAATTTGCGACCTCGCGCTGGTGGTATGCCAGTGGGCGGTGGCCGCATCCAAGGACACCGGCTACCGATCCAAGGGCGAGCGCCAGATTGATCTCTGGGAAAGGTTTGCCCCAACGCCCCCTCCCCCTCTAAATACGTTGTTAGGTGGCTAAGGGTATCAATTTGTCCAGAGCGATTTCGCTGTACTACTTTGCCATGTCATTTCGTGACTATCGGCAGGAGCTGATAAAGGAGTGGAAACAAGAGGGCCGCGCGGCCAGCTTGGTGGGCAGTGAAGAGGCAACTGGCTTGAACCAGCATGGCGTTAGCGGGCTCGGCGAGGTGAGACACGTGGAAGAGGTGGGCCAGCTGGCCTCGATCCTCATCAAGTACCAGTGCGTGCGGAAGCGGCGCGAGATCGATTTGGAAGGGGACAGCTTCCAGCGCAAGCACAAGTCATCCCTTTCGCCCTCGTCTTCTCCCAACGAGCCAAAGAAGAACGGCGGCGCAGGCAGCCCCAACATCGCCACTAAGGTATTGGACATGTCCTCGGTCGAAGAGAAGAAGCCCCTCGCGAGCCCGCAGTCGCCATCGCGCCTACACGGGACGGCGTCAGATTCGAGCGCGCACCCGCCGCCATCGGTCAAGAAGAAGCAGCTGGCCGAGCTGAGCCAACTGCGCATGCGGAGCTTCTCCCAGTCCGAGGTGGCGCGCGGGCCACCGTCGCCGCTGCCCGTCTCGCCCGGCACGGCTGGAAAGCTCGTCGACCAATCCAGCAAATCGGCGTCTGCCGAACGCAGAAAGAGTACCCCATCACCGCAACTGCCTTCCGCGTTTGTGGCATGGTCATTGACTGTCAATCGCGTGCGTGCGCGTGATCGCAGCGTCGGTGCTGGACCTCACAATGGATGCGGTGAAATCGGGCTACCTCATGCAATTCTCGGAGAAGAACAAGAAGTGGAAGAAGAAGTGGATCATGATGTTCCAGCTGCCACCCGTCATCAAGTACTTCAAGAAGAAGAGCAAGGTCAGCCGTCCCTTGTGAATTGTCAAGTGTTCAAAGCGTGCATCGGGCCCAAGGTAACCAGATGTACATACAATCACTCCAGGACAAGGAGGAGGGCACGGTGGACTTGCCGGGATGTTCGTGCGATCGTGTCGAGGCCAGCTCGGGCAACCACAAGTGGACCTTCCGGTGTGTCATCTCCTCTCGGCTTTGGTTGCATCGGCCTCTGTGTGTGGGGGGGGAGGCGTTGATCTGATCGACGTTCTTCCTTGTCAATTGCACGGGACACAACAACGCAGGGTGCATCATTCGGTGCGCAGCACCGTGGTGTTCGCAGCCGAGTCGGAGAAGGAGATGCAGGAGTGGATCGAAGCTATCCGGCAGGTGATCGTGTATGTAGCGACCAGGTATGAAAGCAGCACTCGATCGCCCCACAGCCTTGCTTCCGTGTCCGAGAGCAACAAGCGCTCCAGCTCCATGCTCTCGACTTCTGACCTGCACAAGGTGAGCCATCTCTCTCTCTCTCTCTCTCCTTCATTTATATGTGGATGGTGATGATGATAACAATAAGGAAATAAAAACACGAACAGGGTCAATCGCTGAGTCGATACGCCGACAAGCACATCGCGCTGCGCACGTCCCAATCCAAGTACCTGGCCTTCTCGCCCACCGAAGGCAAGCTCATTATCGGTGCGTTTGCCTTTTCATGGCGCCAACTGCGGGGGAGGGAGGAGGAGAGACGCTCATGCCGTAGTGCCATGACACCACAGACGCCGGCTTCAGCATCAACAGCATGTTCCTGGTTGAGCCCCGCTCGTCCAGCACCGCGAGCGACACGGTCCATCTGCGGCACGCCTCGGGCAAATACCTCGCGGTGATCCCCAGCGAGGACGGCGCTGTGTCGCTCGTGGGCATCCGCACCAATCTGTCCAAGATCGAATGGGAGTGGAGTCACACTCTCGAGAAGAACACGGTGGTCGTGCGTTCGCTCATCACCGGTAAGTTCCTCTCATCCGAGAAGAACCTCATCAAGGCCGACAAGGAGGTGGCCCGGACTAGCGAGAAGTGGCAGGTCGAGACGCTCGACAACCTCGTGTTCCTGCGCTCATCGCTCGGGGCCTATCTGGGCGCCCGACCCAGCGGCAAGCTTAACGTGCTCGCGCTCGCCCAATCGACCCCCACGAGCTGGTTCGTTGACTACCAGCCGGACAAGAAACTCACCCTCCGCTCCTACCAAGGTCTGGACACGTGTATCCCCTCGCACGCACACACACCTCTCACAACACACATCACACATCACACATCACACACATGCCATGATCTCACGCTGTGTATGTGCAGGTCTCTACTTGGCGCGGAGTCCTGAGGCCACCGGTGAGAGAGAGGAGCTCACCACGCGAGAGACTCCCTATCTGTGGCAATACGAAGAGGTCATGGACAAGAAAGAGAACAACTGCTCCGTAATCTCCACATGCGAAGGGGAGAAGGTACGTTCCGCACGCACGCACGCACGCACACATTGCTCCTACTCCTCCTAGCACCTCTACTGGTAGCTTGCTTCGATCATGGAAATCTAATCAGCACGGATGGGAGTACAGAAGTACCTGTCGGCCACGTCCAAGGGCGGCCTGTGGCTGAGCCCCACTAAGCCGGCGATAGGGTCGCGTGCGATCTTCAGTGAGTCGCCTTTGTGGACGTTGTGCCCGCCGCGAGCCAAGGATCTCCACGCCGTGGGACAGCTCGAGGTGCAGCTGGAGCAGTGGGCGGGCAAGGACATGAGCACGTTCCTCAACATCCTCCTGCAGAAGTTCATGACCTCGCGAGCCAGCTTCCTCTCTGGTGACGCCCTCTTCTTGGGCTGAGATCCCTGTTGGGACTGATTTTTAAAAAAAAACAAAAACAAAAACAAAAACAAAAACAAAAACAAAAACAAAAACAAAAACAAAAACAAAAACAAAAAAAACAAAAACAAAAACAAAAACAAAAACAAAAACACAAAAAAAGGTTACCATGTCCAAGGCCAGGGGAAGGAGGGCCAATGTGCCTGCGGTGGCCCTGATAGACAAGGAACTGGCTTTCACTCTTGAAATTGAGAGATGGTACCCGTCACACCCAGTTCAGAAACCCCATTGCAATCTCTGATCTCATTCGCCTTCTCCTTCTTGTGTGCAGTAATTCATGATCGATCTATCGAACTTGCGCCAACGGGATCGCAGCCGTGCTCGGGCAAGCTTTTCCTGCTGCGCAAGGTAGGCTCATCTGCATTTCCGAGTGTCAATCAATCCTGGATCTAATGGCTGTGTAACATGTACTCAACAGTTCAGCACAACCCCAGTGGGAAGCCGCGTAAGGTAAGTGCCCCTTGCTGTCCCAGGCCTGTTTGCTTCCATGTATTGACATAGCTTGTGGGCAGGGGTCGTTTGAAGTGGTTCTAAAAAGGCAACAAGCGGACAGCTCTTGGCGTGATGCGATGCTCTTTTCGAAGCTAGACACCTTCGGGCCCGCCAAGAACAGAGCCCACCTGCCCGCACTTCTTGACATCCTTGCACTGATCCAGGCCGAGCTGGGCCTAGCCCCATCGAGTGCAGTTGAAGCGGGAGCCGAGAAGGAGCAAGAGGAGGAGAGCGTGGCCACAGCGAGCGACAAGCTGGAACGCAGGAGCGGGACGAAGAGGAAGCTGGCGAAGGTGAGTGAGGAGGTGACGACAAAGGAAGACGCCGAAGAGGAAAAGCCTGCACCGAGGCCCAAGCGAGTGGCAAAGCGCACTCGACGAGAGCAGGTCCTCACTACCAACTAACCACCAAAACACGGATGTGGGTCTGCTGTGTTCGTATTCGTCCTTGCTGTTTGGGTCTCCAATGAAGGTGATGTGGGAAAGCCGCCAGCGGCGCCACACTGCCAGAGAACAACATGACCTGCAGCAGGGAGAGCACGCGCGTGCAGCTTTCACATTAAAAAACCATGCCGTTTTTCACACAATGAAAGCCTTCCAACAAAGAGGCAAAATGAAAACACCAAAGGAAAATGAAAAGGTGTGGGTGTTTTCAGAGGGCGCGCATTATTCATTCGATTCACGCACATTTAGGATTGGTTCGAAGTGGAGGGGAGTGTACGTGAGATGCAATCACAAACGCAGGCAGGAGAGGAGGCAGCGCCGGTCGCCACGCCTAGAGGGAAGGGCGCGGCTGCCGCAGCACCACCCAAGCTCGGCCTTCTCCCTTCGCACCGCCGCAAAGTGGCGTTTATCGCCAAGATTGGTGCCATTGCTCAGAAGATTGCCATTAATCAGGTGACCCTTTTCATTTCACAAATGAAAGCCAAATGCTGAGAGCGCGCTTTGTTCTGTTGTTCTCAAGTAGTTTTGTGTGTGCGTTGTTGGCAGTTTGTGCACTGGGTGGTCGACGAGGTGTGTGGGCGACAGCCCGACTGGACTAAGCCTTTCGGCGAGGCCAACGCGCAGCCCATGATCGACGCCGTCAAGCTCTTCGTCGTCAAGGCCGTCGGCGGCGGTCTCAGGAAGGATGACGTACGCGCGCTCAAAGGCTGCCGCCCACGCTCTCCTCTCCTTCACTTGCCCGACCTCTCCATTATCAGCGGCAGTTTATTTAATCGTGATGTGTTGCTTGGCGTCTTTGCGTAGATCGCGCGAGAGCTGAAGGAGTTCAACGTCCCGGATGAGCACGCCGCAGTTCTTGTGGATTGCATCCTCGTGCGGTACCGACAGCCTCCTCTCCCCTTTCTTTTTCTCTCGCTCTCTCTTCCGTACTGACCTTATCGCTCACTCGTGCTCTCGCGTTCCTTCAACTTGTGGTGGGTCCCAGGTACACGGACGTGCAGAAGGCCCTTGCCGTGGACAGCGCCAGCATATCGCCCGCTCACCTCAAGGACTTTGACTGGAAGCTGCTGGTGCGTACCTCCCCACCCCGCATTCGCGCACTCGCCGCGAGCTCACTCGCCCACCTCGCTTGCGTGCAGCATTCCCTGGCCAGCGACAAGATGGCTACGGTGAACGAGCCCATCCTGCGCCTTAATCTCTCCATCAAGTACCCTTCCGTCCACCCCCGTCACACTCGGTGTCTCCTTTCCACAACGACTGCTCACCTTTCTCCTTTTCCCACCTCACACTTGTCACGGCTGCCTGTTGCTGCTGCCGTCACTACCACTACTCGGATGCCGCTGCCGCCGCTGTCTCGTTGCCCTGCCCTGGGATGTGTACATTTGAAGGGACGAGAACGAAAAGATGGAGGAGGTCGTGCTCGAGCTGCCCAAGGCCGAGCTCGATAAGCTCATCGCCACCCTCCAGCAGGCCAACCAGGTAACAACGACTACAACCTTTCGTCCCAACCATACTATCGCTGCCAACACGTCTCCTTGGCAGGTGGTGCAAAAGCTAAGGGCCTAAGTGCTCGAGGCTTTGTTTTTCCGGATCAAGGCGAGGGAACCAGAATGATTGAGTGTGCAGTATTGGCTGGGGGAGGTCAAGGTTGGTGTGTTTGTGTTCCAACAACAACAACGGTATTTATTTTTACTACGACCATCATCACCATCACCACCTCCCGAATCTGGGGCCTCTTCTTCCCGACGCACGGAGGGGCGCGTTGGGTGCAATATGTTTTATTGCAACAGCAGAGAGCAGGGCGGAAGAGAAGGAAAGCCGATGGTACATTGG
>JANDJZ010001782.1:0-13771 GCA_027943245.1 Acanthamoeba sp. SK_2022b
CTGTCCTGCCCTGTGGGCTTCAAGAACGGCACGGACGGCGGCGTCAAGGTGGCCAGCGATGCCATCCAGGCGGCCAGCGCGCCTCACGCCTTCATGGGCATGACCAAGATGGGCCAGTCCGCCATCTTCGAGACCCGCGGCAATGGCGACTGCCACGTCATCCTGCGCGGCGGCAAGCAGCCCAACTACGGCGCCGAGCATGTGCAGGCCGCCTGCGCTCTGCTGGAAGGTGCGGGCCTGCGCCCGCAGGTCATGATCGATGTCTCCCACGCCAACAGCAGCAAGCAGCACCGCCGCCAGATCGACGTGGCGGCCGACGTGGCCCAGCAGATCGCCGGTGGCGATGCCCGCATCACGGGGCTGATGATCGAAAGCCACCTGCAGGAAGGGCGGCAGGACATCGTGGACGGCCAGCCGCTGGCGCATGGCGTGTCCGTGACCGATGCCTGCATCAGCCTGGAGCAGACTGTGCCTGTGCTGCAGCAGCTGGCTGCGGCGGTGAAGGCGCGGCGGGCGAAGCTGCGGGGGTGAGTTGACTGGCCGGGTCTGTTTTGGGCCCGCGTCAGGCAATGGGGCAGTCCTGTCCTTCGGCAGGACTGCAATGCTGCAACCGCTACAGCGCAGTGGCGTGCATACAGGTCGCCGATGTAAAGACAGGGTCGGCAGACTGCGAGATCTCATTCAGATGCTGGGGCAGCGCATGCCCGCATCACGCTTTTCAGACCAGTCCGATTGCGTCATGCATTTTCGCATTGAATGATTGATTTTTATATCGGCTCAAGAGATTTTCTATTGTTGCATCCAGTGTATCTCAAGGATTGCGCCGATATGTTTGTCCATATTCCTCAGTGACAGGGATGGCGGGCAATGAATAATGAATGGCAGCTTCAACGTAACCCAGGATCTTCATTTCAAAGAATTCGGGTCATATATCATGGGTTTTGATTCTGCGGAGGAGGGATAGGTATGAGGCCTGGTGATGCAAAGCGGGTATTTGACCTCGCAGTTGGGCGCTCCGCCCCACCGCTTGCCTCCATGATCACCATTTTTGCCATTAGTTTTTATAGCTCGACTCTCGTTGCCCAATTCAGCATAGCCCTTTCCTTTGCATCACTTTTCTTTGTGTTGCCGGCGAGTATTGGCGCCATCTTCTTTTCGGAAATGGCTGCCAGCAAAGATAAGGAGCAGTCAGACTCACTCATCAGTTTGCTGTTCTGGTTGGTCCTCTTGTACACCGGGGTTTGTTTTATTCTGGTGTATTGGCTTCCTGTTATCTCGAAAACCCTGATATCCGGTTTGCCAGAGGAACTATTAAATGGAGCCATATCCCAGGCAAGGTTGATAATTCTGTGTATTCCATTCTTCGGAATCATCAATGTATGTAGCTGCGTTCTTGAGTCAAGATCACATACCGCCATCGTTGCAAAATTCAGAATGTGGCAGGTTTTTTTCCATGCAGCCTGTGTGATTGTTGTGCTGGTGCTGCTTGGGAGGAATGAGTGGATGAGTGATGACTCGGTCGCTCTTGCCTATCTGTTCAGTGACATCATTTTTTCCATTGCCGCATATGCTTTGATGCGGAAATACTGTCAATTCAGTTTTTCATTCAATTTTCGTGGATTGCCTGGCAGAAGAATATTTTCCGTTTTGATTCCTGGTTATGCCAATTCTTTCTTTGGAAAATATCTGCTCTATATATTGTCAATGTCTGTTGCAGGGCTGGGTGCAATGTATTCTGCAATTCAATCCCAAGCTTCTGCCATATTGCTTTTGGCAGAACTGCCTGCCATGGGAGTCTGTGCTCTTCTGGCGATGGAGATATCAAAAAATCGTGGAAGATGGGCAGTGCAATTTCAGTTCATCAAAGATTCTTCTTCATTGATGATTTATTGTGCCATTATTCCGGCTGTTGCATTGCTTGTATTCATGCTGTTCTATGAAATATCGATGGCCAATGGTTATCAAATTGTCGGTGAGGGGTTCCTTTCCTTGGTTTGCAAAGGAATTGCGGATGTGGGGTTTTTCTATGCGGCAGCAATTTCTGGCGGGCTAGGCCTTTATTGGTCGTCAAGAATCATTTTTTGGGTTGTTTACGCATTGGTGTTTTTTGCCCCGATGTCATTGGGATTTCATGGCTCCAGTTATTCCATGATCAATTATGTTTTCTCATTTTCTTCTCTCCTGTCCTGTGCGCTGTTGGTCCTGCTTATCCGCAACGGGCGAGATTCCCTATCCGAAGAGAAGATTGGCTTGAAGCAGAGCCTGTAGCAGTGGTGGCCCTTGGCGAGGTGATCTGTCCTTCGGGGGGAGGCGGCGGGGGCGCCCTCAGGCCCGCACGGGCCTGGGCTCCAGATTGCGCGCCGTGCCCAGCCAGGTCGCGCAATGCGTTTCATGACCATCCTCGGCCACCGCGAACAGGTCGGCTGCGCAGATGCTGAGCACGCGGCCGGCATCCACCACGCGGCCGCGCGCCCGCAGGTGGGTGCCGCGTGCGGGGGCGAAGAGCTTCACGCTGCCGTCCACCGTGGCATTGGCCCAGCCGGCAGGCAGCAGCGAACCTGCGGCCGACACCGCCGCAAAGTCGCCCAGCGCAAAGACCGCCGTGGCCTGCAACTGGCCCGGCTGAAAGCACAGGGCA
This sequence comes from Acanthamoeba sp. SK_2022b, assembly GCA_027943245.1. Taxonomy (NCBI): domain Eukaryota; phylum Discosea; order Longamoebia; family Acanthamoebidae; genus Acanthamoeba; species Acanthamoeba sp. SK_2022b. The sequence goes on from JANDJZ010001782.1 coordinate 2,639, forward strand.
TCGGCAATGGGCATCTCCAGCTCGGTGGCTCCGGGCTCGGCACGCACGAAGCGCAGGCCCAGGGTGCGCGCCATGGGCATGGCCAGCACGGTGTTCTGCAGCGCCTGGGTGGATGGGGTGGGGTGCGTGGTCGGCTCAGTCATGGCCTGTCTCCTTCGTGGTGGGTGAAGCGGCACGGCGCACGCGCGGCCAGGGCGCGGCGGGTTTGTCGGGTGCGTTGGATGGGGCCGGTGCCGTCTGCGCCAGATCCCGCTCGGCCTGGCGGGCGCGCAGCCACTGCACATGGTCCAGGGCCTGGGCGCGCTGGGCCTGCAGCGCAGCGATCTGTTCGTCTATCTCCTGTACGCGCTGCTGCACGGCATCGGCCAGGTCACCGGGGCCTATGCGCCCCGCACGCCAGGCGCGCAGGTTCTCGGCAATGCGCGGCAGCCCGAACCCCAGCGCGCGGGACATGGCGATGAACACCACCTCGCGCCGGGCCGAGCGCGGATAGTCGCGGTAGCCATTGGGCAGGCGCCGGGGCTTGAGCAGGCCCGCGCGCTCGTAGTGCCGCAGCGCGTGGATGGAGACGCCCGTGAGCCGGGCGAGTTCGGAGATCAGCATGTGCCAAGGCTAGCAAGGCTCGTGCTGGGTTAGGGTTGGGAAGGGGACAGGTTTTTTTCTATCGCTGTCTCTTGCCAGTCGTCTTCAAGCCGGCTGCGCGGCAGGCCTCATCACGCGCGCCGTGAACCGGGCCATGAACTCGCGCGTGACAATGCGCCCGCCCAGGGCCGTCAGGTAGTTGGCGCAGCCGTGCACCACCGAGGCGCGGTTGTCGTCGAAGGCTTTCAGCCCCAGGCGAACCACGTCTTCGCTGGATGCTTTTTTCCCGAAGGATGCGGCCTCGCCGGCGCGGGCGAAGAACGCCGTGTCGGTAGCGCCCGGGCACAACGCCAGCACGCGCACGCCGCGCGGCCGGTACTCGGCCCAGAGCGCTTCGCTGAACGAAAGGACGAAGGCCTTGGTCGCCGCGTAGACAGCCATGTACGGGACCGGCTGAAACGCTGCCGTGGAGGCGATGTTGATGACGCCGCCCTGGCGCTGCTCCAGCGCGGGGAGCAACAGGTGCGTCAGCTCCACCAGGGCGCCCACATTCAGGTCGATGGCCTCCCGCTGCATGGCCAGCGCCAGTTCATCAAACCTGCCGTGGGTGCCGAAGCCGGCGTTGTTCACCAGCAGATCCGGCAGCAGGCCCTTGGCGCTGACGGTATCGAAGACCCGCCGGGCCGCCCCGGGTGCGGCCAGGTCCTCCACCAGGAACTCGGCGCCGGGCAATTCGCGGGCGAGCTTCTCGAGCCTGTCGCGGCTGCGCGCGATCAGCACGACTTTGGCGCCACGGCGGGCAAGCTCCCTGGCGAATACTTCGCCGATGCCCATGGAGGCGCCGGTCACCAGGACGGTTTTCTGGGAGAAATCAAAAGGGGTTTTCATGCACTCGAGTATTGCGACAGGGGGCCCGCCTGGGAATGGGCAGCGCTGGTAAGCTGATTTGCATTCATGAAAAACCAACCGCCCACCACCTGGGATGACCTGCGCGTGCTCCTGGCGCTTCACCGCCACCAAAGCCTGCTGGCCGCAGGCGCTGCCCTGGGCCTGTCCACCTCCACCGTCGCGCGGCGCATCGAGGCGCTGGAGCAATCCCTGGGCCGCGCCCTGGTACACCGCAGCAGCGCAGGGACGACGGTCGAGCCCGATGCGATGGAACTGGTGGAGCTGGCCGAGCAATTCGAGCTGGGACTGGGCGGCATCAAGCGCGACGACCGGCCCGCTGAGAAGGCCCATGCGCTGACCGGCACCATCCGCGTCAGCATGGGCGAAGGCTTCGTGAAGCCGGTGACCGCCGTGCTCTCGCAGTTGAGAAGCGCGCACCCCGGGCTGCATATCGAAGTGGCCGTGGAGTCGCGCTTCACGGATGTCGGGCGGCGCGAAGTGGACGTTGCGCTCCGGGTCGGGCGCTCCAGCTCGGCCGTGGTGGTGGAGAAATGGGCGGGGCAACTGACGTTTGGCCTGTACGCCTCGCACGGCTATGTCGAGCAGCGCCTGCCGGGTCGCCGCCTGCGCGTGCAGGACTTCGCCAGCCACGACTTCGTGGGACAGGACCTGGCCACCGGCCGGCAGGACGCCTCCAACCTGTGGCTGGCCAGCCGGGGCGCCACCCGGTTCGTCTTTCGATCCGCCTCCGACCTGGCCCGCCAGGAGGCCACGGAGCAAGGCCAGGGCATCTGCCTGCTGCCCGACGCCATGGCCCATGCCGTGCCCGGCCTGGCACGGCTGGAGGTGGATGCGCCGCTGCCGTCCTGCCCGGTGTACCTGGCCTATCACCGCGACCGCCGCAACGTGCCGGGCGTGCGGGCGGTCATTGACGCGCTGGGCGCGGCGCTGGCCGAAGGGCTGCAGCCGCCCGCAGAAAAAGCCGAAGCGGCCAACCCTGCCGCGCAGTCATGACAGGCCCGGTCTTTCCAGACCTTTCAAGGCGAGGGCGCGGCCGACGGACCCGGTGAGCAGCCAGGACCATCGTTGGGCGTTGATCCCAACGAAACAAGAATGGGCAGTGGCTGGCGCGAAACGACCCGTTGTGGTCGTTCGTGCCTCGGCGCCTGCAACCGCTCAATCCTTGAGCAAGCGCGCCTTCACCGTTCGCCCCTTGATCTTTCCGCTATTGAGCCGGGCAACCACGTCATGCGCAATCTTGCGGTCCACGGCCACATAGGTTGCGAACTCGTTGATGTCGATCTTGCCCACTTGCTCGCGGGTGTAGCCCAGGTCTGCGGTGAGCGCGCCCAGCACATCGCCCGGGCGGATCTTGTCCTTGCGGCTGGCATTGATGTGGATGGTGGCCATGGATGGCAGGAGCCGGCCACCGGGAGTCGGCGTCAGCTCGTCCAGCGGGTACCAGACGGATGGGCTGCCCTGCATCTGCTCGATGTTTCCGACCGCGCCCATTTCGTCCATCGTCGCAAGACTCAGGGCCAGGCCTTTCTGGCCGGCGCGGCCTGTGCGGCCGATGCGGTGCACGTGCACTTCAGGGTCGGGCGTGATGTCCACGTTGATGACGGCGCCCAGGTTGGTCACATCCAGCCCGCGAGCCGCCACATCGGTGGCGACCAGCACGGAGCAACTGCCGTTCACGAAGCGCACCAGCACCTGGTCACGGTCACGCTGCTCCAGATCGCCGTGCAGCTCCAGCGCGCTGTAGCCCTGGGCCTGCAGCAGCTCGGCAAGGGCCCGGCAGCGCGCCTTGGTATTGCAGAAGGCCAGCGTGCTCTCGGGCCGGAAATGCTCCAGCAGGCGAGCCACCGCAGGCAGCCGCTCTTCCTTGTCCACCTCGTACCAGCGCTGCTCGATCTGCTCGCCGCTGTGCTGCGCGGCGACCTTGACCGTGACCGGGTCACGCATGAATCGCGCGGCCAGCTTGGCGATGCCTTCAGGGTAGGTTGCGGAGAACAGCAAGGTCTGGCGCTGCGGGGGGCACTGCTTAGCGACCTTGGCGATGTCATCGACGAAACCCATGTCGAGCATGCGATCCGCTTCGTCGAGCACCAAGGTGTTCAGCGAATCAAGGTTCAGATTGCCCCGGTCCAGGTGATCGATCACACGGCCGGGCGTGCCCACGATCACGTGCGCGCCGTTCTCAAGGCTCGCGTTCTGGCCGCGCAGCGGAACGCCGCCGGACAGGGTCACCACCTTGACGTTGTCTTCCGCACGCGCCAGGCGGCGAATCTCGGTCGTCACCTGATCGGCCAGCTCGCGGGTGGGGCAGAGCACCAGGCCTTGCACCGAGAAATTGCGCGTATCCAGCTTGGCCAGCAGCGCCAGGGCAAAGGCTGCGGTCTTGCCGCTGCCGGTCTTCGCCTGGGCGATCACATCCTTGCCTTCAAGCGCAGGGGGCAGGCTGGCGAGCTGAATCGCCGTCATTTCAAGGTAGCCGAGCCGCTCAAGATTGGCGAGCGTCGCAGGCGAAAGCGCAAGTTTGTCGAAGGAATGGGGGGAAGCCGAGGGTGCAGTCATGGCGGCATTTTAGTTTTGGCGCTCTCAGGGCCGGGGCGCGGCGCGCTGGTCACTGAGAAAGAACAGGGGCTTGCTGGGCCATTGCCGGCATGTGCGAGAAGACGGCCAGCGGGGTGTTGACGGCATGGATGGCAAGAGGTCTGCCGTGGGGCTAACAGATAGCAACCAGCCTGAAGCTGCCGGCCAGCAGTCGGCTGGCGACCCATTGCGGTCTTCGAAGCAAATTCAAAAGCGGTCGTCCAGAGCACCCCAGTTTCGAAGACCTGCGGCCGCATCGGCGTAACTCAATGCAAGCCTGAAGGCTCTTGCAAACGTTGGCTGGCGAGCGGTCGGCTGGCCTACTACCGGCCGCGCTTCTCCAAAATCGCGATGAGTTCTGCGTCGACCTCGTCCGGCACTTGGTTCTGTCGATGGCGAAGTCGTTCAACTACCGTGCCGGTCGGGGGATGGCTGTCCCACGCCTCGCGGCTCCAGTCGCCCCGCAGCAAGATGTCCCAGTAGATCTCGCCTTTCGTGCTATCCACCAGATCGCCTGCGTCATCGGGGGCTGCGCCGTAGCTCAGCAGCAGCGCCGCCAGCGGTAGGCAGATCGGGCGCATCTCGCTGCCGCGACCGCACAGCAGCAGCGCAACGGCACCGAGCAGCGAGCCGCGCCAGTACAGACGCTTGTAGCGGAAGTCAGCGTCAATGCCGCTGCCCGTCAATTTGTGCAAGCACAGGCGCACAGGCATGTTGGCGTCTAACCCCTGGGCAAGCAGCCCGGCCAAGAAATCCAAGATCAACTGACCATCGCGCGCCGGGACGAAGTGTCGGTCGCCGTTCAGTGGGACGTCGGCCATGAGCGCCCGCTCCTTGGCGTCGAAAATGCCAACTAACACCTCGCGCTGAAACGCATCGGGCTCCATCCAGAACGCGGCGCTGGCACCGTTGGTGAGCAACTCATTGGCCAGGGTCAGCGGCTGGCAACCCATCGTCGGGTGGCGCATGACGTTACGCAGCAGGGAGGTGGGGCGGTCATCCCACAGCGGGGTGTCCAGATTCACCCCTGCGGCGACCAGCTCGGCAACGGTTCCTGCGTCGCGCTCCTGCCAGTACAGGCGCTCCAGGCGGCGCTGATCGCTCATGGCCGGCGGCGCAACGGAGCGCGCGCCCAGTGTCTCCAGCACGGCCAGCACGTCCAGCCGGTCCTTAAAGAAACTCACACTGTTGAAGAGAAGGCTGCCCCTCACCTGCTCCGGGTGCAGGGCCCAGCGGATCTGCGCGTTGACGTCCACGCCCTCGCGAGAGGCCAGCAAGGCCAGCAGTTCGGGATGTTCGCAGAGCGCGCGCAGCACACACTCCGAGCGCCACAGCGCCACGGGGTCGGCTTGTGGCGCCTGCACGAGCGTGCGCAGCAGTGCCGGAGTGTTCTTGCCGCCGTAGCTCTGCACCACCTCTGCGACCTCGTCGACCCAGGCCAGGCAGGCGATTAGGTCGACGTTCGCGTCCAGCAGCGCCGACACCGCCTTGCCTAGCCGGGCCTTGGCCGCATGCACCAGAAGCGGCGTGCCATCGACCACGGCATTCTTCGGTGCGCCGGCCTTGATGGCCTTGGCGAAGGCAGCCTCCTTGCCGTCCAGCAGCAGCTCCAGCAGCTCCTCCTCCTCAGTCAGCATCGGCGCCGGGAAGGCCTTGGCAGCAACCTTTTTGCCGCCTTGGTAATGCAGCGTTCGCGTTTCGCCGACCTGCCCGTACCAGATGCGCACTCGGATGTGCGTCGCGCCGGCGTCGTGCAGTGCCTGGATATGCGCCTTCTCCAATTCGTCACCGGATGAGGTGTCAATCACGAAGCGCAGCGTCTCGCCCCGCAGCGACGTACTGGTCACGAAGGGCTTCTCCCAGTCGTCGAAGCAAGCTTGCAGCGGCGCGGGCCACTGGTCGGCGAACTGGCCGACTGCGGTCTGGAGGTGACCGTGCAGCGCGGAGAGCATAAGGGCATCAGCGCCGATGCAGGTAAAGGTCAGGATGTTGGAAGACATGAGAGGCGTGTAGACAGGCGAGAAGGCGTCTGAGGCGCCATTGTGTCCAAGCTCGGTGCCCGTTAGCTTGACACTTTGTCCACACACCCATATCCAGCCTTTGCGACTTTCAATCGACGTTGCAAATTCGGCTTTGGATTTGACTATCGGATAAAAGCAATGTCCGCTCTTGGCTGTGAATTCAACCGGTCGATGCAACACAATGACTGCACCTGGCGCAAGGAGTGCTGGCCATGAAGCAACGACCTCGGATCTACTACACCGAAGCACAGAAGGCGATGATGTGGGATCGCTGGAGCAAGGGCGATACCCTGCACCAGATCGGCAAGCTGTTCGATCGGCCACATACCTCCATTCAGAACATCCTGGCCGCAACCGGCGGAATCCGCCCGCCAGCGCGCCATCGATCACGATTGGCACTGACTCTCGCTGAGCGCGAGGAGATCTCGCGGGCATTGGCTGCGGGCGAATCCATCCACTGCGTTGCCGCGCGCTTGGGGCGAGCTGCATCCACTGTCAGCCGTGAGCTTCACCGCAACGGTGGCAAGAGTTGCTACAGGGCTGCGCGCGCCGATGAAGCAGCCTGGGAGCGTGCGCACCGCCCCAAGCCTTGCAAGCTGGCGAGCAATCCAGCCCTGGCGCAGATCGTGGCTGGCAAACTGCAGCATCGATGGTCGCCTGAGCAGATCGCCGGTTGGCTCAAACGGACCTACCCAGAGCAAAGGAGCATGCAGGTGTCCCACGAAGCCATCTATCGCACGCTCTTTGTCCAGACGCGGGGCGCTTTGAAGAAGGAGCTTCTGGAGCATTTGCGGCGCACCAGAGGCATGCGTCGTTCACGGCACTACACGCAAAAGACCAGTATCCATGGCCGAATCGTCGGTGCCGTCCCCATCAGCGAACGTCCGGCCTGTATAGAAGATCGGGCCGTGCCAGGGCATTGGGAAGGAGACTTGCTGTTCGGCGATGCTCATAGCCAGATCGCGACCTTGGTGGAGCGACACACGCGCTATGTGATGCTGGTCAAGCTGGTGGACAAAGACTCGTACACCGTGGCTGCGGCCCTAGCCAGACATGCCAGGAGCCTGCCGCATGAGCTCTACCGCTCCTTGACCTGGGATCGCGGCTCGGAAATGGCGGGGCACAAGCGCTTCACGTTGGCGACCGACATCCAGGTCTACTTCTGCGACCCGCACCATCCATGGCAACGGGGCACCAACGAGAACACGAACGGGTTACTCAGGCAGTACCTTCCCAAAGGCCTGGATCTGTCGGGCTACTCACAGGAGAGCTTGGATGCGATTGCAAGGCAGTTGAACCAGCGTCCCAGGAAGACGCTGGGGTTCAGAACACCTGCTGAAATGTTTGATGAGTGTGTTGCGTTGACCGGTTGAATCCACCGCCGGTTGCCGTCGTCTGAGAGGAGCAGCTTCTCTTGGCGATATCGATACGCAGCCAGCAATCTCTTGCCGCCCCATCCTGCCGACATCCCGTCATAGCGGCTGCCCAGGCGTTCCCCCTGCCGCCTAGCCACCAACCCCAATACAGCTTTTTTCTCCTGCGCCCGACCGCCGCGAGCAAGCGTGCTCCACGCCAGGATCACTTCAGCAAGATCATCGTCCTCGCAGTAAAGGTAGGCAGTCGGCACTCCGAGGATTTGCGCAATCCGGTGAGACTTTTCCACGGGTGGCCGCCATCGTCGTATCCAAGCCGAAGACAACCATCCTGGCTCGGCTTCCGTTCTACGAATTCCGTAGAGACGCCCCTCGCCGATTCAACGAGCATCGCAGGATGCCTCATCATCCCGATCATTCAACGGCTGCTTCTGCCGCGCCTCGGCTCGCCGACCTCGCCATCGACGCCGTCCTGCACATGGGCGCCGCGCTGGATGTGCTGGACCTGCACGCTCGCCACAAGGTCACGGCCATCAATTGCGTGTGCCGGGACCTGCTGCGCATCTACTACGTGAAGGCCGATCAGGCGCAGTCGCTGGAGCCGCAGGACAAGGAATTGCTGGGCCTGCTGCACGACACGGCGGTGAATCTGGGCTATGCCATCGAGGTGGTGGACCATCTGAATGGCGACGAGGCCGACGACCCCATCCTCTATGCCGTGAGCTATCTGCTCAAGGCGGCCAAGCGGTTTGCGGATGAGGGCTTGTCTGCTGCGGTGTCGTGATGGGTGAGTGCGCGAACATGTTGCCTGCGCTTCACATGCAGGGAATCTGCGTGCGTTGGGAGGCTGCAGTTCGCCGGAGCCATGAATTCGTGCACTGTGGCGACGGAGTTTTGAACAGAGCCATGCTCGTCGCTGCAGGCTCGTACTGATTGGGCTTTTTTGGGCGACGCTAGAGGCTTGGCGTTGGCAACCGTTCCCTATGCAGCTACGCCTTATGTCGGCGCAGAACGGCGAAGCTGCGATGCCGAATCCGTTGGGAAATGTGCTTGTTTTCAGATACCCGGGCCAGCGCTTGAAGCACATCAGCGTTCACTGGTGCACCTTGCTCCAGCCATTCGATGGCCAGGCCCGGCCAGTAGTCGGAGGCTTCGTAGCCCAGGCCGGCCAGGACGATTTCAACGGGCGATGCACTGCCTGAATAGGCTTGCAGCGGGTGCTCCAGATGCAAAAGCAGGATGCGCGTGTCCATTGGGTTGAATTTCAAAGTTTTGCTGCGGGGCTGCATTCATTGAATCCAGTTGCCACGCCTGGCATGAGTGCGCGTCCATCCGTCATCGATCTTGCCGCCGTTGATCTCGCAGGAAGCTGGCGTCTGCGTCGTGCCCTGCACTCTGGCTCCCGTGTGGTTTGTCATGGAAACGGGGGCGGCAATCACGAGGGTCACCACCCGGCGATCCTTGGTGGCGCTCAGGTACGTGGCGCCCGGGGGCAGGCCGGCCTTTTTCTGGTACCAGTCAAGACACATGCGCGCTTCTTCCTCCAGCATGGAGGAGGGCGATACAGCCTGTGGTGCGGGGGCTGACGCGGGCTTGGTGGCGGGCTCGGTCGGCATCGCATCCCGCAAAGGCCTGGAGGATGCAGGGGGCGGGTCCAGTTGCATGGGCTTGGCGGTGGTGCCTTGCGGGCAAGGGGCATCCTGGTACCAGGTTTTTCCATCGCTAAGGCATTTCATGACGGCTTGGGCATCGGGGGCCAGGCCGGCTGCTGCCCCCATCCACAGCAGGCTTTTCAGCAGGGCGGTCTTGTTTCGGGTTGGCTTGAGGGCAGTGCGGATTGCAGGATTGCCGCCGCCAATGGATGCATGGGCCATTGAGTCTCCAATGAAGTGAACTGGCTGCTGCGAGCCTTTGCCCTCGGTATTGCCGATGCGCTGCGGGGCTGGAAATGACGGGTTTCCTGACTCTTTTTCGGCCCCGTGCAGCGGTTATACGTCAGCCACTTCAACCCACCAATTCACCTGCCGAGCCAGACTTCCTTGAGCAGGCCTTGTCGGTGACGTTTGCCATGGGCCGCTTGCATTTGAAATAAGTGATTGCTAAAGTGTCGCCATGCCCGAGAACGACATCTTCAAGGCCCTGGCCGACCCTACGCGCCGCTCCATCTTCGAGAAGCTGGCCGCTGGCAGCATGCATGCCAGCGCGCTGCGCGAGGGGATGGACATCAGTCAGTCGGCCATGTCCCAGCATCTGGCCATGTTGCGCAATGCGGGGCTGGTGAGCGAGCAGCGGCAGGGGCGCTTCATGCATTACGAGGTCGATCCCGAAGGGTTGGCGCAGATTGCGGGCTGGCTGGCGAAGTACCGCGCCTACTGGCCGCAGCGCGTGGATGCACTCAAGGGCCTGCTCAAGGACATGGACCAATGAACAAGATGAGCAATATGGACACCGACGATGCGGCCCGCGAGCTGGTGCAGGAGTACGCGCTGGACGCCCCGCCCGAGAAGGTCTGGCGCGCGCTGAGCATTCCCGAGCTGCGCGCGCAGTGGCTGCCGGGCACCGAGCATGCCGAGCCGCTGCTGCAGGTGCCGCAGCAGGAACTGCGCCTGCGGCTGCGCGAGGCGGAGCCGCCCTTTCTGGAAAGCACGGTGGACCTGCAGATCAGCCCCGGCGCCGATGGCGGCACGCTGCTGCGCATCGTCCATGTGCTGACCGACGCGCGGGTGCAGCCCGCCAGGGAAGCGGCCAATGACGGCGGCTTCCTGATGTACGCGACCTGATGCACCTGACCTGATTCACGCGGCCTGAGGGCCCCGGCAACGGGGTATGCGGCGCAGGGCCGCAGCCCTTTCTTTTTCACCACCACACACAGGAGTTCGCCCATGCGCGAATCGATGATGCTCGTCCCCATGGTTGTCGAACAGTCGGCGCGCGGAGAGCGGTCCTTCGACATCTACTCGCGCCTGCTGCGCGACCGCGTGATCTTTCTCAACGGCGAGGTCAACGATGCGGTCTCTGCCCTGGTCTGCGCGCAACTGCTGTTCCTGGAGGCGGAGAACCCGGACAAGCCCATTCACCTCTACATCAACTCGCCGGGCGGGGTGATCACCAGCGGGCTGGCCATGTACGACACCATGCAGTTCATCAAGTCACCCGTGCACACGCTGTGCATGGGCACGGCGCGCTCCATGGGCTCCTTCCTGCTCATGGCCGGCGAGCCCGGCCACCGCATGGCCCTGCCCAACGCCAGCCTGCACGTGCACCAGCCGTTGGGCGGCGTGCAGGGCCAGGCCTCCGACATCCGCATCCATGCCGAGGAAATGCTGCGCACCAAGGACCGCGTGACACGCCTGTACGCCCAGCACTGCGGCCGCAGCTACGAAGAGGTGGAACGCGACCTGGACCGCGACCGTTTCATGACCGCAGAAGAAGCCCGCGAATGGGGCCTGATAGACAAGGTCCTGGACCGGCGCACGGCAACCCCCTGAGCCGCCGCGCCAGCGAGCGGCTGCCTTTCTCCCCACTCCCGTATGTCCGCGCCTGCGGCGTGGCGGTTGCGGGGTTGCAGTCCTGCCGAAGGACAGGACTGCTTCGTCAACTGACTTGCCGCAGTTGTTTGAGCGGCGCGCGAAGCGCAAAGCGAGTTCTGCGGCAAACCCCGCAACCGCCACGAC
>JANDJZ010001789.1:0-7500 GCA_027943245.1 Acanthamoeba sp. SK_2022b
GTGTGCATGATGTGCGTGGTGTGTGTTGTGCATTATGTGTGTGTGCGTGGTGTGTGTTGTGCATTATGTGTGTGTATGTGTGTGTGTGTGTATGTGTGCATGATGTGCGTGGTGTGTGTTGTGCATTATGTGTGTGTGCGTGGTGTGTGTTGTGCATTATGTGTGTGTATGTGTGTGTGTGTGTATGTGTGCATGATGTGCGTGGTGTGTGTTGTGCATTATGTGTGTGTGCGTGGTGGTGTGTGTGTGTGTGTGTGTGTGTGTGTGTGTGTGTGTGTGTGTGTGTGTGTGTGTGTGTGTGTGTGTGTGTGTGTGTGTGTGTGTGTGTGTGTGTGTGTGTGTGTGTGTGTGTGTGTGTGTGTGTGTGTGTGTGCATTATGTGTGTGTATGTGTGCGTGCATTACTACTACTACTACTACTACGCGGCGCGAGCGAGTACGTACTCGGGCGGCGGCGCAACGTGGTAGAGCAGCAAGTGGCGCGAGCCCCCTAGCAAACTCGGCGGTGTGCTACCGCCCTTGCGCGCTATCACAACGACGTGTCATGGCATGCAAGAGCATGCCCTTGAGATGCTCTACAAGACCTGATAGATGCGAGTTGTTTTGGTGCAGCCGTTGCGCGAGCAGGCGGCGCGTGCCGGTCGTCCCCGCGAGATTTTGGACTTGGCGGTTTTTCGCGCCGTGCGGTGGTGTCGGAGATGAGGAGAAAACACCATGCACGATATCGGCGCAAAACGAGTGGTGCATTGTGTGCGCCCATGTGTGCTGAGTGCACCACACGCAACGTCGCACGTCTTGCACGTGCTGCAAGCCCGCTACACACGTTTGAACATTTGGGTTTTCTCGCAGGGACCGACGCGACAGCACCGCTTGGTCGCACAACGGCTACACCAGCGTGCCTCGCGTCTGTCAGACCTTGTAGAGCGGCTCGCGGGCCACATGCCTGTGAAGGTGCCATGTCGCTGCACTAGCGTGCAGGTCGGCTGAGCAGCGCTGTGCATTGTGCGTTAGGCGCAAATTTGTGTTTCTCCGTGTTTTTCGCGTAACGCACAATGCACAGCGATGCTCAGCCGACCTGCACGCTAGTGCAGCGACGTCGCAGCTTCACTAGAGTGTGCCCCGTGAGCCGCTCTACAAGACCTACTAGACGCGAGGCATGGTAGTGCAGGCGTTGTGCGACCAAGCGGCGCTGTTGCGTTGGTCCCTGCGAGAAAACCCAAATGTTCAAACGTGTGTAGCGGGCTTGCAGCACGTGCAAGGCGTGCGACGTTGCGTGTGGTGAACTCAGCACACATGGGCGCACACAATGCACCACTCGTTGCACGCTCTAGCACCATGTTGTGTGTTTTTTTGGTGTGTGTGTGGGGCCCATCGCCGCCGTGACACGACGACGACGTGCACCAGCGCTGCTCAGCCGGCTCGCACGCTAGTGCAGCAACGTGGCACCTTGACTCAAATGTGCTCCGTGAGCCGCTCTACAAAGTCTGACAGACGCGAGGCATGTAGGTGCAGCTGTTGCGCGACCAAGCGGTGCTGTTGCATTGGTCTCCCTATCGGTCGCGGCCGGCCGTTTTGCAAACTCCGGCCGGAGAAAGCAAAAATACGAGGCAAAGGGAGCAGACGTCCCGAAGCCATATATATATAAGGGGCCACCTCAGGGGGTCGAGAGCACCACACCCCGTGCTTTCCCCCGTGCGGTCGCCACGTACCCACACGGGCAGCCCCCCAGCTCGTGTGGTACGGTCGGGGCGGGGAGAGAAGCCTACCTAGGGGGCTCGCGCCGCTTCCCCTACTACTACGACTGCTACTAGTAGTAGTAGGTGGTAGTAGTCGTAGTAGTCGTAGTAGTAGTAGTAGTAGTAGTAGTAGTTAGTAAGTATAGTAGTAGTCGGGGTTGCCGCAGCCGAGAGCGAGAGAGTACGTACTCAACGTGCGGTGGCGCTTCAACTACATGTGGCGCGAGCCCCCTAGCAAACTCGGCGATGCGCCAGCGCCCTTGCACGCTATCGTCACACCATGTCATGGCATGTATGAGCATGCCCACGAGTTGCTCTACAAGACCTGCTGCATGCGAGGTGCGCTGGTGCAGCCATTGCGTGACCAGGCGGCGCGTTCCGGTCGTCCCGCGAGGTTTTGGACTTTGTGTTTTTTTTGGGCCGCGGCGGGGGGGGGGCTATGTTTTTTGCGTAACACAAAATGCACAGCGATGCTCAGCCGACCTGCACGCTAGTGCAGCGACGTCGCAGCTTCACTCTTATGTGCTCCATGAGCCGCTCTACAAGACCTACTAGACGCGAGGCACGGTGGTGCAGGCGTTGCGCGACCAAGCGGTGCTGTCGCGTCGGTCCCCGCGAGAAAAACGCGAATATTCAAACGTGTGTAGCGGGCTTGCAGCGCATGCACGGCGTGCGTGGTTGCGTGTGATGAACTCAGCACACATGGGCGCACACGATGCACTATAGGTTGCACGCTCTAGCACCATGTGTTTTTGTGTCACCGGACGCCCATGTGTTTTTAGCCGTGTGTGTTTGTGTCGATGTTCAAACGTGTGTAGCGGGCTTGCAGCACGTGCACGGCGTGCTTAGCTGAGTGCAATGTGTTGCCCAGGCACAGGCGCATGCGATGCACAGGTCGTTGCACGCTGACGGCATCGTGTTGTCGCTGCCACGGGCTTTGTGTTTTCCGCATAACACGAAATGCACAGCGATGCTTAACCGACCTGCACGCTAGTGCAGCAACGTCGCAGCTTCACTGCCGTGTGCTCCGTGAGCCGCTCTACAAGACCTACTAGACGCGAAGCATGGCGGTGCAGGCGTTGTGCGAACAAGCGGTGCTGTTGCGTTGGTCCCACACAACAAAAAACACGGGTGTTCAAACATGCGTAGCGGGCTTGCAGCACGTGCACGGCGTGCGTGGCTGCATGCAACGTGTTGCCCAGGCACAGGTGCACGCGATGCATAGGTCATTGCACGCTGACAGCATCGTGTTGTCGCTGCCACGGGCTTTGTGTTTTCCGCGTGACACGACGTGCACCAGCGCTGCTCAGCCAGCTCGCACGCTAGTGCAGCAACGTGGCACCTTGACTCGAATGTGCTCCGTGAGCCGCGCTATAAGGCCTGACAGACGCGAGGCATGTAGGTGCAGGCGTTGCGCGACCAGACGGTGGCGTTCCGGTGGTCCCCGCGAGATTTTGGACTTTGTGTTTTTGGGGCGCCCGGGGGGGGGGCTATGTTTTTTGCGTAACACAAAATGCACAGCGATGCTCAGCCGACCTGCACGCTAGTGCAGCGACGTCGCAGCTTCACTTGCATGTGCCCCGTGAGCCGCTCTACAAGACCTGATAGACGCGAGGCACGGTAGTGCAGGCGTTGCACGACCAAGCGGTGCTGTCGCGTCGGTCCCCGCGAGAAAAACGCAAATATTCAAACGTGTGTAGCGGGCTTGCAGCGCGTGCACAGCGTGCGTGGTTGCGTGTGATGAGCTCCCCACGCATAGCTGCACACGATGCACTATAGGTTGCACGCTCTAGCACCATGTGTTTTTGTGTCACCGGACGCCCATGTGTTTTGGTCGTGTTTTTTGTGTGGGGTGTTCAAACGTGTGTAGCGGGCTTGCAGCACGTGCACGGCGTGCTTAGCTGAGTGCAATGTGTTGCCCAGGCACAGGCGCATGCGATGCACAGGTCGTTGCACGCTGACGGCATCGTGTTGTCGCTGCCACGTGCTTTGTGTTTTGCACATAACACGAAATGCACAGCGATGCTTAGCCGCAGCGCGTGCACAGCGTGCGTGGTTGCGTGTGATGGGCTCCCCACGCATAGCTGCACACGATGCACTATAGGTTGCACGCTCTAGCACCATGTGTTTTTGTGTCACCGGACGCCCCTGTGTTTTGGCCGTGTTTTTTGTGTGGGATGTTCAAACGTGTGTAGCGGGCTTGCAGCACGTGCACGGCGTGCTTAGCTGAGTGCAATGTGTTGCCCAGGCACGGGTGCACGCGATGCACAGGTCGTTGCACGCTGACAGCATCGTGTTGTCGCTGCCACGGGCTTTGTGTTTTGCGCCGCGTGACACGACGTGCACCAGCGCTGCTCAGCCAGCTCGCACGCTAGTGCAGCAACGTGGCACCTTGACTCGAATGTGCTCCGTGAGCCGCTCTACAAGACCTGACAGACGCGAGTCATAATGGTGCAGGCGTTGCGCGACCAGACGGTGGCGTTCCGGTGGTCCCCGCGAGATTTTGGACTTTGTGTTTTTTGGGCGCCCGGGGGGGGGGCTATGTTTTTTGCGTAACACAAAATGCACAGCGATGCTTAGCCGACCTGCACGCTAGTGCAGCGACGTCGCAGCTTCACTCGCATGTGCCCCGTGAGCCGCTCTACAAGACCTGATAGACGCGAGGCACGGTGGTGCAGGCGTTGTGCGACCAAGCGGTGCTGTCGCGTCGGTCCCCGCGAGAAAAACGCAAATATTCAAACGTGTGTAGCGGGCTTGCAGCGCGTGCACGGCGTGCGTGGTTGCGTGTGATGAGCTCCCCACGCATAGCTGCACACGATGCACTATAGGTTGCACGCTCTAGCACCATGTGTTTTTGTGTCACCGGACGCCCATGTGTTTTGGCCGTGTTTTTTGTGTGGGATGTTCAAACGTGTGTAGCGGGCTTGCAGCACGTGCACGGCGTGCTTAGCTGAGTGCAATGTGTTGCCCAGGCACAGGTGCACGCGATGCACCACACGTTGCACGCTGACGGCATCGTGTTGTCGCTGCCATGGGCTTTGTGTTTTGCGCGTGACACGCAATGCACAGCGATGCTTAGCCGACCTGCACGCTAGTGCAGCGACGTCGCAGCTTCACTGGAGTGTTCCCCATGAGCCGCTCTACAAGACCTGATAGACGCGAGGCATGGTAGTGCAGGCGTTGTGCGACCGAGCGGCGCTGTTGCGTTGGTCCCTGCGAGAAAACCCAAATGTTCAAACGTGTGTAGCGGGCTTGCAGCACGTGCAAGGCGTGCGACGTTGCGTGTGGTGAACTCAGCACACATGGGCGCACACAATGCACCCCTCGTTTCACATCACACACACACACACAGCCAGCCGGCCGGCCGGCCACGGAGAACCGGCCGGGGGGGGCGGCCGCGGTTTTAAAAACTCCGGCCGGAGAAAGCAAAAATACGAGGCAAAGGGAGAAGACGTCCCGAAGCCATATATAAGGGAGAGGGCAAAATCCCTGCCGGTCAAAATTTCTTGGCGCACTGCGCCCAGTAGTGATGGCTGGCTGGCTAGCGGTGGGCAGGTGTGGGTGCGTGCTGGTGGTGCGTGGTATGGGTGGGTGGGTGTGCAACGTGTTGCACACACACACACGCACACCCATAGTACGTGCTCTGGCACAGCACACGCACACCAGGTGCGACGTTGGTTGTGCGGTGGTTGCGGTGGTGACGTGGAGGTGTCGCGTGTGTCTAGTCCGTGGTGGCTGGTGGCGGGCGGCAGCTGTGGTTGGCTAGTACGCAGTAGTAGTGGGGAGTAGTAGGTAGTAGTGGTAGTGGTCAGGTGGTGGTGAGTAAAGAGTGAGTGAGAGAGACACTGGAATAGTAGTAGTAGTGGTGGTAGAGAGTGGGGCCCAGTAGTAGTAGTCATCGTAGTAGTAGGGCGGCGGTAGTAGTGGGGTAGTAGTGTGGGTAGTAGTACTAGTACTACTCTACCTAGCACCTAACCTAACCTACCCCCTACTTATTGCTATGATGGTTGCTGCTGCTGTTGCTGCTCCGTTCTCTGCTGCCGCTGCCGCTGCTCCATCTCTCTCACTTGCTTTGAGCTCGCTGCTGCTGCTGCTGCTGCTGCTGCTGCTCTAACCCCCCAAGACGTGTGTGCACAACTGCTGGTTGCTGGCTGCTTATCCTGCTGCTATATGCTGGAAGGCGTGGCGCGGTTCCGTGTGTGCTGCTGCTGCTGCTGCCCTCGTCAGGCAGCCCTCCCTCCACTCTATTGGTGGCGGCGGCGGTGGTGGTGGTGGTGGTGATGATGATGGTGATGATGCTCTCTCTTGGGAGGGCGTCGTTGTCGTCATTGTGCTGCTGCTGCTGCTGGCTGCTGCTGTTGCGTCTCCAATGGGTGGCGGTGGTGGCGGTGTGTCCTAGTGTCAATTAGTAGTAGTAGCAGAGAGGTTCGTGATGTCTCGTCGGTCGTAGTGTGGTTTGCGCATGCCCCAAGCATGCATGGCTCTTGTCCCCGTGATACTTGCTGTTGCTGCCTGCTACTCTCTCATCAGAGTGGTAGTAGTAGTGGTAGTCTTGCTGTTGCTGGGATAGGCCATGTGGGTGGCAGTGCGGTCGTGCTGGTATTGCTGTTGTGCTTGCGCACAGCAGCAGTGCGGCACAGAGAAAGAGAGAGCAACAGAACACAACAGCAGCAGCAGCAACAACAAGCCCCCAGGTAGAACGCACACACCAGAGCGTGTGTGGTGTGCACATCTGAGATTGTTGTTGTTGTTGCCGTTGTTGTTGTTGTTGATGGTGGTCAGTGCGCAGTCGTCAATTCCCTCAACTCTCTATCTCTCTCTCGCTATGTGCAGGGGAGAGAGAGAGAGAGAGAGAGAGAGAGACGAGCTCAGCGACACACCAGTGGTGGGCATCGTGCGAAATGCGCCTTGCGCAGCAGGTTAGTTAGTTAGTTATATATAGAATCTCCAGATGGGAAGGTGCGTGTGCTGCGTGCTACACTACTACTACTACTAGTAGTAGTGGTAGTGTGTGTGTGCGTGCACATGTATTTTGACCGTCCATCTCCGACGGCAGCTTCGCCAACAGGACCATATATATGTGTCTGCGCGCCTCTGTCCCACCGCCACCACTGGGTGTGTGCGTGTGTCAGTCAGTCGCGGTCAGTCAATATATATATGTGCGCCTGTTGGTTTGTATTGCGTCCTTTATACTCTTATACATAAAGGGCAGTCCGAGGCCTGCTTGAAAGGGAGCCAACACACTCGTAGCTGCAGCTGCAGCAGCAGCAGCAGCATAGGAGTGTGGGCAACACGAACCAAGGCTATGTAATGATGCAGTAGTAGTAGTAGTGGCGCGAGAAATTGATTGTGTGTTGCTGTTGCTGTCTGTGTAACAACAACAGCAACAGCAACACACAAACAAGGACACGCACGCGTGCGGCGTGTACTCTGCGATGACGACGACGACGACGTGTGTGGCGGTGGTGGTGGTGGTGGTGCGCAAACACGCATCACACCATCATCATCATCATCATCATCACACGACGACGACGCTGCTGACACAGAGTACGCGCCGCCCCATGTCTCAGTGAGTGAGTGTGAGAGTGGATGGAGTGATAGAGCAGCAGCAGCATCATTTTATATATATATATGATGCTGCTGCTGCTTCTATCACACACACACGCACGCACGCACACACATAATATAAAGGTGGGTACCTGGTTGATCCTGCCAGTAGTCATATGCTTGTCTCAAAGATTAAGCCATGCATGTCTAAGTATAAG
>JANDJZ010001789.1:15000-20000 GCA_027943245.1 Acanthamoeba sp. SK_2022b
TATCACGGGGACAAGAGCCATGCATGCTTGGGGCATGCGCAAACCACACTACGACCGACGAGACATCACGAACCTCTCTGCTACTCGCACTACTACTACTAATTGACACTAGGACACACCGCCACCACCGCCACCCATTGGAGACGCAACAGCAGCAGCAGCAGCAGCACAATGACGACAACGACGCCCTCCCAAGAGAGAGCATCATCACCATCATCACCACCACCACCACCACCGCCGCCGCCGCCACCAATAGAGTGGAGGGAGGGCTGCCTGACGAGGGCAGCAGCAGCACACACGGAACCGCGCCACGCCTTCCAGCATATAGCAGCAGTATAAGCAGCCAGCAACCAGCAGTTGTGCACACACGTCTTGGGGGGTTAGAGCAGCAGCAGCAGCAGCAGCAACAGCAGCGAGCTCAAAGCAAGCGAGAGAGATGGAGCAGCGGCAGCGGCAGCAGAGAACGGAGCAGCAGCAGCAGCAACCATCATAGCAATAAGTAGGGGTAGGTTAGGTTAGGTGCTAGGTAGAGTAGTACTAGTACTACTACTACCCACACTACTACCCCACTACTACCGCCGCCCTACTACTACGATGACTACTACTACTACTGGGCCCCACTCTCTACCACCACCACTACTACTATTCCAGTGTCTCTCTCACTCACTCTTTACTCACCACCACCACCTGACCACTACCACTACTACCTACTACTCCCCACTACTACTGCGTACTAGCCAACCACAGCTGCCGCCCGCCACCAGCCACCACGGACTAGACACACGCGACACCTCCACGTCACCACCGCAACCACCGCAACCGCAACCGCAACCAACGTCGCACCTGGTGTGCGTGTGCTGTGCCAGAGCACGTACTATGGGTGTGCGTGTGTGTGTGCAACACGTTGCACACCCACCCACCCATACCACGCACCACCAGCACGCACCCACACCTGCCCACCGCTAGCCAGCCAGCCATCACTACTGGGCGCAGTGCGCCAAGAAATTTTGACCGGCAGGGATTTTGCCCTCTCCCTTATATATGGCTTCGGGACGTCTTCTCCCTTTGCCTCGTTTTTTTGCTTTCTCCGGCCGGAGTTTTTAAAACCGCGGCCGCCCCCCCCCCCGGCCGGTTCTCCGTGGCCGGCCGGCTGGCTGTGTGTGTGTGTGTGATGTGAAACGAGTGGTGCATTGTGTGCGCCCATGTGTGCTGAGTTCACCACACGCAACGTTGCACGCCTTGCACGTGCTGCAAGCCCGCTACACACGTTTGAACATTTGTGTTTTCTCGCAGGGACCAACGCAACAGCGCCGCTCGGTCGCACAACGGCTGCACTACCATGCCTCGCGTCTATCAGGTCTTGTAGAGCGGCTCATGGGGCACACTCCAGTGAAGCTGCGACGTCGCTGCACTAGCGTGCAGGTCGGCTAAGCATCGCTGTGCATTGTGCGTTACGCGAAAAACACGGAGAAACACAAATTTGCGCCTAACGCACAATGCACAGCGCTGCTCAGCCGACCTGCACGCTAGTGCAGCGACGTCGCAGCTTCACTGGCGTATGCCCCGTGAGCCGCTCTACAAGACCTACTAGACGCGAGGCATGGTAGTGCAGCCGTTGTGCGACCGAGCGGCGCTGTTGCGTTGGTCCCTGCGAGAAAACCCAAATGTTCAAACGTGTGTAGCGGGCTTGCAGCACGTGCAAGGCGTGCGACGTTGCGTGTGGTGAACTCAGCACACATGGGCGCACACAATGCACCACTCGTTTCACATACACACACACAGCCAGCCGGCCGGCCACGGAGAACCGGCCGGGGGGGGGGGGGCGGCCGCGGTTTTAAAAACTCCGGCCGGAGAAAGCAAAAATACGAGGCAAAGGGAGAAGACGTCCCGAAGCCATATATAAGGGAGAGGGCAAAATCCCTGCCGGTCAAAATTTCTTGGCGCACTGCGCCCAGTAGTGATGGCTGGCTGGCTAGCGGTGGGCAGGTGTGGGTGCGTGCTGGTGGTGCGTGGTATGGGTGGGTGGGTGTGCAACGTGTTGCACACACACACGCACACCCATAGTACGTGCTCTGGCACAGCACACGCACACCAGGTGCGACGTTGGTTGCGGTTGCGGTGGTTGCGGTGGTGACGTGGAGGTGTCGCGTGTGTCTAGTCCGTGGTGGCTGGTGGCGGGCGGCAGCTGTGGTTGGCTAGTACGCAGTAGTAGTGGGGAGTAGTAGGTAGTAGTGGTAGTGGTCAGGTGGTGGTGGTGAGTAAAGAGTGAGTGAGAGAGACACTGGAATAGTAGTAGTGGTGGTGGTAGAGAGTGGGGCCCAGTAGTAGTAGTAGTCATCGTAGTAGTAGGGCGGCGGTAGTAGTGGGGTAGTAGTGTGGGTAGTAGTAGTACTAGTACTACTCTACCTAGCACCTAACCTAACCTACCCCTACTTATTGCTATGATGGTTGCTGCTGCTGCTGCTCCGTTCTCTGCTGCCGCTGCCGCTGCTCCATCTCTCTCGCTTGCTTTGAGCTCGCTGCTGTTGCTGCTGCTGCTGCTGCTGCTCTAACCCCCCAAGACGTGTGTGCACAACTGCTGGTTGCTGGCTGCTTATACTGCTGCTATATGCTGGAAGGCGTGGCGCGGTTCCGTGTGTGCTGCTGCTGCCCTCGTCAGGCAGCCCTCCCTCCACTCTATTGGTGGCGGCGGCGGCGGTGGTGGTGGTGGTGGTGATGATGGTGATGATGCTCTCTCTTGGGAGGGCGTCGTTGTCGTCATTGTGCTGCTGCTGCTGCTGCTGTTGCGTCTCCAATGGGTGGCGGTGGTGGCGGTGTGTCCTAGTGTCAATTAGTAGTAGTAGTAGTGCGAGTAGCAGAGAGGTTCGTGATGTCTCGTCGGTCGTAGTGTGGTTTGCGCATGCCCCAAGCATGCATGGCTCTTGTCCCCGTGATACTTGCTGTTGCTGCCTGCTACTCTCTCATCAGAGTGGTAGTAGTAGTGGTAGTCTTGCTGTTGCTGGGATAGGCCATGTGGGTGGCAGTGCGGTCGTGCTGGTATTGCTGTTGTGCTTGCGCACAGCAGCAGTGCGGCACAGAGAAAGAGAGAGCAACAGAACACAACAGCAGCAACAACAACAAGCCCCCAGGTAGAACGCACACACCAGAGCGTGTGTGGTGTGCACATCTGAGATTGTTGTTGTTGCTGCTGTTGTTGTTGTTGATGGTGGTCAGTGCGCAGTCGTCAATTCCCTCATCTCTCTACCTCTCTCTCGCTATGTGCAGAGAGAGAGAGAGAGAGAGACGAGCTCAGCGACACACCAGTGGTGGGCATCGTGCGAAATGCGCCTTGCGCAGCAAGTTAGTTAGTTATATAGAATCTCCAGATGGGAAGGTGCGTGTGCTGCGTGCTACACTACTACTACTACTAGTGGTAGTGTGTGTGTGCGTGCACATGTATTTTGACCGTCCATCTCCGACGGCAGCTTCGCCAACAGGACCATATATATGTGTCTGCGCGCCTCTGTCCCACCGCCACCACTGGGTGTGTGCGTGTGTCAGTCAGTCGCGGTCAGTCAATATATATATGTGCGCCTGTTGGTTTGTATTGCGTCCTTTACTCTTATACATAAAGGGCAGTCCGAGGCCTGCTTGAAAGGGAGCCAACACACTCGTAGCTGCTGCAGCAGCAGCAGCAGCATAGGAGTGTGGGCAACACAAACCAAGGCTATGTAATGATGCAGTAGTAGTAGTAGTGGCGCGAGAAATTGATTGTGTGTTGCTGTTGCTGTCTGTGTAACAACAACAGCAACAGCAACACACAAACAAGGACACGCACGCGTGCGGCGTGTACTCTGCGATGACGACGACGACGACGTGTGTGGTGGTGGTGGTGGTGGTGGTGCGCAAACACGCATCACACCACCATCATCATCATCACACGACGACGACGACGCTGCTGACACAGAGTACGCGCCGCCCCATGTCTCAGTGAGTGAGTGTGAGAGTGGATGGAGTGATAGAGCAGCAGCATCATTATATATATATGATGCTGCTGTTGCTCTATCACACACACACACACACGCACACGCACACACATAATATAAAGGTGGGTACCTGGTTGATCCTGCCAGTAGTCATATGCTTGTCTCAAAGATTAAGCCATGCATGTCTAAGTATAAGCTTGTTTATACGGCGAGACTGCGGATGGCTCATTAAATCAGTTATAGTTTATTTGATGGTCTCTTTTCTATTTTGTTTACCTACTTGGATAACCGTGGTAATTCTAGAGCTAATACATGCGCAAGGTCCCGAGCGCGAGGGGCGAGGCCTCACAGCTTCGTCTCTGCATGCGCAGAGGGATGTATTTATTAGGTTAAAAACCAGCAGCGTCAGCAATGGCGTTCCAACACATCTGGTGATTCATAGTAACTCTTTCGGATCGCATTCATGCCCTCCTTGTGAGGGCGGCGACGATTCATTCAAATTTCTGCCCTATCAACTTTCGATGGTAGGATAGAGGCCTACCATGGTCGTAACGGGTAACGGAGAATTAGGGTTCGATTCCGGAGAGGGAGCCTGAGAAATGGCTACCACTTCTAAGGAAGGCAGCAGGCGCGCAAATTACCCAATCCCGACACGGGGAGGTAGTGACAATAAATAACAATACAGGCGCTCGATAAGAGTCTTGTAATTGGAATGAGTACAATTTAAACCCCTTAACGAGTAACAATTGGAGGGCAAGTCTGGTGCCAGCAGCCGCGGTAATTCCAGCTCCAATAGCGTATATTAAAGTTGTTGCAGTTAAAAAGCTCGTAGTTGGATCTAGGGACGCGCATTTCAAGCGCCCGCACCGTTGGGTCAAACCGATGGTGCGTTGGCGTTGCGGGCTCGGTCCGTTGATGTCACAAAACATCAGCGTGTCAACCGGCCCGCCCGTCCCCTCCTTCTGGATTCCCGTTCCTGCTATTGAGTTAGTGGGGACGTCACAGGGGGTTCATCGTCGTCAGCGATGACGGCGG